>PVJN01026317.1:0-29152 GCA_004026805.1 Lasiurus borealis | reverse complement strand
GGCACTGGTTTATTTATTTATTTATTTATTTAGTAGGTAAATTGTGTTTTATTAGTATATTCTTTTTTAAATTATTTTCTCCCTATTGCCTGCCCAACCCCCCAGTACATGACCTCATCCACCTCCCCCCCCTTCCCCCCAGCCCACCTTCCCCTATTGCCCTGTATCCACTGGCTATGCCTACACACACATGCATACAAGTCCTTTGGTTGATTTCCTATAGGCCCCGCCTCCCCAACTTCCCCTGCCTTCCCACTATAGCAAGACAGTCTGTTCATTGCTTCTTTGCCTCTGCATCTGCTTCCCCCTCCTAACTCCCTGATTGTCTTCAAAGACATCTTGCCCCTGTAGGCTAGAAATAAACCAACTAGAGCAAAAGAAAAATGATTGAGTGCCAATTTCAATGTCTGATAGCTTTGAGTCCCGGTTTCATTTTCAGACAGTTCCTTATGTGGACATGTCATCAATGGTATCTGGATACTGTTACAGATGGTGGCGATGCTGGTTTGGTCCCAGGCATCCTGTAGCGATGCTCAGCTGCTAACTGCTCACATGGCAAGGTGTCATCAGCATCTTCCATCTCTGGCCTGTTTCTCCTCTTGCCTTCATGGTTGGAGCAGATTTGTCAGTTCCTCTCTGTTGCAGGAGTCCATTGGTCTTGGAGTTGTTTTCTGAAAGTATATAAACATATTCTCAAACAAGAGTTAATACAGGAATCTTTTCTATAAAATTGACTTGGGGTCCTTTTTATTTTTGCCTACCCGCTTTTCCTTTGGCTTATTTTGACATCATGTGTGTTTTCCATGGGTGTCTTGCTTTTAGCATTACAAATGGAAATTAGTTTTCTAAAGTGAAAATTTTCTAAATGTAATTTACTTATCAGCTATTTTTCCTTACATGCTATTATCCTACTCCCCTCCCCCCTTTTTTGTTAATGGAGAATTTGGTAAAATTTTTAATGCAATCTTGATAACTTTACATTTTAACTTTTTACACACAAATATGCCTGTTTTCTGTTCATTACATATTAAGCAATTTTACCATGAGATTAGCTATCAATAGAAGTTTTAATTAATACTTTAGAAACAGCTTTTTGTCCAGTACACTTAAATTTTCTTGGGTGTTTGCTTATTTCAGTTTGCCAATTTAAATTAATCTGAAAGCTTGATAACTCTTTTATGTCAAATTTAATACTCTACCAACAATCTTAGATTACCCTGTATATATTAGTGGAAAGGTTTATTTGCATTGAGTTGAAACTGAGCATTCCTAGTGCTAGGCTGAATTTAGAAACATGCCAATAGCAGCTGCCCTATATCTAAACAAATTATTTCTTAATATTATCTATTTCTCTCTACCTCTCTCTCTCTCCCTCCCCCCTTCCTTCTCCCTCTCCCCTTTGGACAAAATAATCTCAGTGTTTTTGATAGCTGTCTGAGTACTCAGATCTGAATCTTCCTTACAGCTTAGCATTAAACATCACAGTTTGGTCCAATGGTTTATAAGCAAAAATAATCTGTGCAATTTTCCAGATCATCTTTTTAAAGTTCAACTTCTTTGCTCTAAGCATCTTTCCAACTTCCTATAGGCTGTGCTGGTAAGTGGATATAAGATCATTTAACCATGCAGATAAGAAAAACACCTTGGTGATGAATGGGATCGCAAATGGAAGTTTGAATGGATCTTTAAATATTTTGAATTGCACAGTCTGTCTGTCTGCACTGTGCCAACAACCAATACCTTCATTTTATATAGAGTTTAGAGGAATTTCTTTTCTTCTTTTTAGTATATATTTTTACTATTTTTTGTCATAGCACCTCAATGTAATTTATTTTTATTTCTTTACATTTTAATGAATTTATTGATTTTTAAAGAGAAAGGGGGGAAGAGGGAAAGAGAGAAACATCAATGTGAGCGAGAAACATTGCTAAATTTCCTCTAGTATGAGTCAGACTTGCAACCTGAGTATGTGGCCTGACCAGGAACTGAACTGGTGACCTTCCAGTACCTGGAAATGATTCTCAATAGACTCAGCCACACCAGCAAAGGCTGCTTTTTGTTTCTTTTAAAAATAGGTTAATTGAGATATAATTCACATAATATACAGTACTTTCCTTCAAAACCTACAATTCAGTGTTCTTTTGCACAATCACAGATATGTGCAACCACCACCACAGTCAATTTTAGACCATTTTTACCACCTCAAACAAAAACCCTGTGCCCTTTAGCAACCACCTTCTTATCTTACCATTTCTCCTCCTATCTCTAAACAACCACTAATCTACCTTCTATATCTATATATCTTCTTTTTTTTGTATATTTCATATGAAAGGAATTATGGAGCATCTTTTGTGGCTGTCTTCTTTAATTTGGCATAATATCTGTAGGATTCTTCCAGATTTTTTAAAAGACAGAATGAAATGAAGAGAGGTGGGGGGAAGAAAGAGAGAAGAGAGAGAGAGAGAGAGATGTGAGAGAGGCACATTGATTAGTTGCCTCCCACAGGTTTCCAATCCTGGGCTTGGGATGGAACATGCAACCCAGTGCCCTTGACCCTTCGGTGTGGGGGTGACATTTTAGCATTGAACTATATCTGCCATGGAACTATTTTATATATTTTAGTGGTTGAATAACAATTAATTGTATGGGCATACCAAATTTTGTTGATTCAGAGATTGTTTCCACCTGTTGGCCATTATAAGTAACATTATAAGAACATTCATTTACAAGATTTGTTTTAATATTTGTTTTTATTTATTTTGGGTATAAACATAGAATTGGAATTGCTGGGTCATATGGCCACTTTTTTTGAGCAATTTACTTAGTTCTTTAAAATGTATCTTTATTGTTGAAAATATAGATGTCCATTTTGTTATTTTTTAATTTTTTTTATTTTGAATTCCTTGAGAAACTGCCAGACTATTTCTAAAATTGGCTGCATCATTTTACCCTCCCACCTGCAATGTATGAGGATTCCAAATTCTCCACATCCTCACCATACCTAAATGCTGTATTATTTATTGAAGTCATCCTAAGAGACATAAAACAGTATCTCATAAGGTTATGATTTGTATTCCTCTGATGAATAATGAGGTTGATAGTGTTTTTCTGTGAATATTAGCCACTGGCATGTCTTCATTGGAGAAATGCTTACTCAGATACTTTGCCCATTTTTATATTGGGTTATTTATCTTTTTACTATCTGGTTGTAAGTCATTTATAAAAATACTTTCTTGATTTAAATTTGTTATGAAGTATGTTTTCTTCTATTCTTTGGGTTGCCTTCTACCTTCTTAATGATGTTCTTTGAAACACATACTTTTTCAAACTTTGAAGTAGTACAATTTATCTTTTGTTCTATTGTTATAGCTGTATTTTTACTATCCTTTTTCTCCCTGTCTCTTCTTTTTTTTTTTTTTAAGTTAGCTTGCCAAGAGACATTTTATTGATCTTTTCAGAAAACCAGTGTTTGGTTTCATTGATTTTTTTCTCTGTTGATTTCCTATTTTTAATTTCATTGATTTCTGCTCTAATTCTTATTATTTATTTCCTTCTGCTTATTTTGGGTCTAATTTTTTCTAGTTTCCTACAGTTGTTAAACTTATTCATCATTTTAATAAACATTTTATTC
Organism: Lasiurus borealis; assembly: GCA_004026805.1. NCBI lineage: Eukaryota > Metazoa > Chordata > Mammalia > Chiroptera > Vespertilionidae > Lasiurus > Lasiurus borealis. The sequence continues at coordinate 25,521 of PVJN01026317.1, read as the reverse complement.
CTTATAAGAAGCCACTGGTTTACTGCAGTAAGGGATGCTTTTACTATATTTGAGAATACAGAAAAAGACCAAAAAAAAATCAATTTATTGACATTTGCATTTGAATTTTATCATACCAACTCTTTACAAGAATTTAGTATTACCTAAGTACAGGGTTATATATTTTGATGAAGAATTAGAGAACCAGAGACAATTGACTTTGTATAAGATAAAGAGCATAATGTACTTTCTACCACATTTTACTGTCTCTCACAGTAAGAAGGAAAATGTCCCCTCAGATATCCTTTGGAGACAATAAATGACATGTTTAGAGAAGAGAACTTTCAGTGTAGATATCCTTGATTTTCAGACTATCCAGCTTAAGAATATTTGGTTTCTCAACTTATAGTTAAAGAAAAAATCAAAACAAAGTTAAAATAATAATAATAATTATTATTATTATTATTATATTAATATATATAATATAATAATAATAATAATTATTATTATTATTATTATTTTATTTTATGTTTTCTTTTTGAAAACTACTCATGTGCATGGTCAATTTCCCCTAATCATACTTTTTAAAAATATATATTTTATTGATTTTTTTTTACAAAGAGGAAGGGAGAGAGATAGAAAGTCAGAAACATCGATGAGAGAGAGACATTGATCAGCTGCCTCCTGCACGCCCCACAGTGGAGATGTGCCCACAAGCAAGGTACATGCCCCCAACTGGAATCGAACCTGGGACCTTTCAGTCCGCAAGCCAATGCTCTATCCACTGAGCCAAACCGGTCTCGGCCCCTAATCATACTTTTTTAAAAAAATATCTTAATAATTACTTAAACCTTCCTGGAATTTCCTATTTTAGACTCACTTGTGATGTCCAAATTTTAGCAAATAATACATTTTTTCCCATCCTTATTTGTTATTTTCTAATTTCTCAGATCTACAATAAAGGGAATATAGCATGAAAGGAGGCATTGACAAAGTTGCTAAAGATTAGTGGAAGACTTTTGGGTCTTAGTGGAACAAACACCATTTAAAAATTTTTCTCTGAATAGGACATGGACTATTTTATTATTATTATTTCTTAATCAACATCATTGGAGACTTTGTTTAGTATATAGAAAAGAATTAAGATGAATTAATTATGCTCCAGTGGGATTACTGGGACATTTTCTAGCCTATATGTATAATACTGTGGAAATGCTTAACCATTTGCTAGGTAACACAACAAAACATAGTATCTAAATTTCTTGGCTTAAGAAGTCCTACAGAAGCTTTACAATTTCTTGATAGCATGCCCGTCATCTGATAAGATGAACTAAATCTATTTCAGTAAGAAAGATTTTCCAGTTTTCAAAATGGTGTTACTTAAAAAGCTTAACTCTTTTTTATTTATAATGATGAGTGGAAAAATTAAAACCTTCTGTCTTAAAACGGTGTTTTTCCCTGGCTGACCTTGTTGCATCAGAACAGCCCCTTGCAGATACCCTTTGCTGTTCCTGTTCATGATATTGGGGCCATCAACAGAGCAGAAGTTGCCTGTTCAAACACTTTATTTATTTATTTATTTATTTATTTATTTATTTATTTATTTTAAATTATTATTGTTGAAGGTATTACATAGGTCCTCCTTCATCACCTAAGCTCTTCCAGCCCACTCCCACACCACCCCCTCTCCCAGACCCTCACCACCCCACTGTCTGTGTCCAAGGGTTAACATTTCAGAAATTCCTAAAGCTTCTGGTCCATCACTAATAGTCTCAAGCATTTCACTGTTGGAATCTGTAAGACAGTCTCACTTTCCTGGCTGGCTGTAATATCTTGTCTTGGCCAGCAACTCCTCAGTTTCCCTGTCTGAGTCGAAACCACTCAGGACCTAATTGATTCATTCCAGTCATTTCCAGGGAGTTACCACCACTGCTGAAATTGTGTTTCTTTTGTTACTGATTCTGAAACATGTTGCTGGGACTTTAGTAGAGGGAATATCTATAGTTGTTTACTATTGGATATTTGTAGGAACAGTATTTTTGGAGGAATGCCTGCTTTCTCCACGCTGAGGAGATTTGAAGCCACCAGAATTGATTCTGCTAATCCAAAGTGAGAGTTCAATTGAATCATGAGGAAAATCAGTAAGTACCTTGTGGTTTGTTTTAAGTGCATAAAACCATAGCATGTTAAAGCAGTAAGTGACTGAAGAGAGGGGGTCTAATGTTCCATATCCTAAGTAATAAAAAGCTAATGTGCAAATTGACCGAATGGTGGAATGACCAGTCTCTATGATGTGCACTGACAACTAGGGGGCAGAAGCTCAATGCAGGAGCTTCCCCCTGGTGGTCAGTGCACACCCACAGGGGGAGTGCATCTCAGCAAGAAGACCAGAAGTCAGGTTCATGGCTAGTGAGCACAGCAGCTATAGCGGGAGCCTCTCCCGCCTCCAAGGCAGCATTAAGGATGCCCAGCTGCGAGAGGTTACAGGCTGGGCTAAGGGACTCCCTTACCCCCTAGTGTATGAATTTCAGGTACTGGGCCTCTAGTTTCTCCATAAGGAAACTAAGCTAGTTTATCTTTTTAAAATATATTTTATTGATTTTTTACAGAGAGGAAAGGTCTTTATAGAGAGTTAGAAACATCGATGTGAAAAACATCAATAAGCTTCCTGCACACCTCCTACTGGGGATGTGCCTGCAACCAAGGTACATTCCCTTGACGGGAATCGAACCTGGGACCCTACAGCCTGCAGCCCGATGCTCTATCCACAGACCCAAACCGGTTTTGGCTAAATTAGTTTATCTTGTCAATGGTGTTAAAAAGTTATTTCCACCACTGTTTATTGCCTCTCAAGTGTAAGTGGGATCTTAAAGGATTTCACTACATATCTTAAAAAAAAAAGGAATGTTGAATATGTTTAATCACAGCATTTAAAATGAGCCTCATTGAGATCTCTAAAAATCATTGAAACATTAGCATATGATTATTTCCTGGTAGTGAGAAACAGGGTGGGCCTGGAAGGGAGAAAGATAATTATACAGTTTTGTAAGGTATAATGTGTACAAAGAAACATGAATATTAACCCTTTCTGCAATGTGTTTTATGATGACTTAGTTGGAGGCTGCATTCGTTCATATGCATGTAAAATTCTTTGAAATTATGCATTTATGAATAGCATACATTTCTGATACTTCAATCAAAGTAAACTGACAAATTCACTTAAATTTTCACTTTTTTTCAAATTGCAAATTGATAGATATTTTGAACAACCCTAATTAAATTCCACAACCATATAACGGAACGAACTAAGGGCTGAAAAACAAAGTTGAGAAATACTAGTTCTGTTTAAAATAAAGTATTTTCCAACTTGTCATCACTTAAAAAAAAAACAGCAACATCACCAATAAACCACAAGAGTAAAAACTGGAATTGTTCTGAGGCAGGACCAATGTGATTCTCAGAGGTAATTCACCAGTTTTTGTAATCCAACAGGTTAGAATAAATTTCAGGATCTATGCATGTTTATCATTGGCTTATTAAGCAATGGGTGGTTGGGAAGAATATTTAAGATCCGGAAGAGAGATGGCAGAAAATCTTGGTTATAAAAGGAATCCAGAATTATAAAGAGAGAACAGTACAGAAATATTCAAGAATACCCAACCTCACTGGTTAATACAAGCAGAACATATAAAATTATTTATTTGGGATTCTTCTAAAATGTTGCCTTTATTTTCTAGGTATTAATTAATAATATTCCAATATTTAAAAGCAGATGCTATTATTAGGACTATTACAAACTCCCCTCTCCCACTCTACCCTGTACTTGTGCTAATTTGCTTATTTCTTTCAGAAGTCTTATATGTATATAATAGGTCCTGGTGATTTATTAGACTTGAGTTATTCTACTTGCTCTATAACTTTCTCATATTATACCTTGATCTTTGTCAAGGGCACCACCTGATGCTCTGTGAAAATTGCCTCAGGAATTTCTACAAAGTTCTCTCAAGTATTCTAATATCAAAACTGTTTCCTTTCTTCTCTATTATATTTGCCATCTTTAAAATTGTCCTTAAGAACTTAAAGATCTCATTATGTTTTTTCATCTTAATGTATAAACTTTCTAATTATTCTTAGACTTTATGTGTTTCCTATTACAGTTTACCAGACTTATTTAACCATCTGCTGAACCTTTACCATTGTATGATTTAAATAAAATCTGTACAATCTTACATTGAATCCTCTGAAAATTTGAAATATAATATAAATTATAAATCAATTAAAGCAATAATAATTAGAATAACAGTTCACTTTCTCTAAGTTGACTTGATTTTTATCTAAAGAAAATTTTCTAAAGTCCTTACTATTTTCAAGTTATTTCTTCAAAGCTAGAACAAATCACTAGTCCTATCTAATAAAAGAGTAATATGTAAATTTACTGTACCTCCACTACACTCACAAGTCATGCCCACAAGCCATGTCCACAAGCCAATCAGAAATGAATATACAAATAAGTCCAACCAAGATGGCTGCAGCAAAGGATAGTAGGAGGAAGGCTTTGGTTTCCCTGGCAATGGAGGAAGCCAAGCTTTCCACCTGTTCTGGTTGGCCCAGTCCTCCACTCAAGGCTACGGAGTTTCAATTGTTAAGGATAAATAAACCCCAACAGAAAGGGCTGCCACCATGGAGTGAGCAGGAGGCTTGGCTCCACTCTAGGCTACAAAGTTTCAATTGTAGAAGATAAATACATCCCAGACACCAGGGCCTGCTCTGGGATCGCCGGGGGGCATGGCCAGTTTGCAAACCACCACAGGCCCCTGGCCTAGGCTGCCCCATGCCCCAAGGGAACCCCCATCCTGATCTGGGACACCCTTTAGGGCAAACTAGCTGGCCCCCACCCATGCACCAGACCTCTATCCTATCTAATAAAAGGGTAAAATGCAGATTGACCATCACTCCAACACATAAGTTGGCTGTACCCATATGGTCAGAGATACCTCCCCAATGTGGACACAAGATGGCCAGCACAAGATGGCCAGCAGGAGAGGACAGATGGTGGCAATAAAGCCTGCAGGGGAGGGCAGTTAGGGGTGACCAGGCTGGTAGGGGAGGGGAGTTGGAGGTGGCCAGGCCAGCATAGAAGGGCAGTTGGGAGGAACCAGGCCTGCAGGGGAGGGCAGTTGGGAGCTAAAAGGCTGCCAGGGGAGCAGTTAGGCATCAATCAGGTTGGCAGGGGAGTGGTTAGGGGGTGATCAGGCTGGCAGGCAGAAGCAGTTAGGAGCAATCAGGATGGCAGACAGGTGAGCAGTTGGGAGCCAGCAGTCCTGGATTCTGAGAGGGATGTCTGACTGCCAATTTAGGCCTGATGCTACCTGGACCGGCCTAAATAGGCAGTTGGACATTCCTCGAGGGGTCCTAGATTGGAGAAGGTGCAAGCTGAGCTGAGGGACACCCATGTCCTCATGCACAAATTTCATGCACAGGGCCTCTAGTTGCTATATATAAGCCATCTGATTAAAAATAGGACCCGTGTTATCTGAGTGAAGTTATATATATATTTGATTTTACTAAGTATTTTAACATACTGTTGTCTGAGATTTTCACATAGCTATTGTTTTTAAGTTTCTTTAGTTTTCCTATTTTTCCATCATCTATGTACATAGAGCATATTTTCATTCATACATTCACCATTATTGAGTAGTAGCCACAATTACATCTATTTCTTCTTCTCAAATAACTTACATATATTTCTTATACTTTTTAAATTGTAAAAATCTTCATATACATTTTTTGTGTGTTTGTCTATGGAAATTGGTGTGTGGATACTGAGGATTTTAATTATGCTTTGATTTGCATTTCTTTCTTTTTTTAAATATATTTTATTGATTTTTTATAGAGAGAAAGGGAGAGGGACAGAGAGTTAGAAACATCAATGAGAGAGAGACATCAATCAGCTGCCTCTTGCAACTAGGGGGTGTGCCCTTGACCGGAATTGAACCTGGGACCCTTCAGTCTGCAGGCCAACATTCTCTCCACTGAGCCAAACCGTTTTTCGGTGACTTGCATTCCTTTCTGATGGACAATTAAATTATGTTCAGTCATCTTTTTTCTTTTTGTTTTTATTTTTAAAAATTTGGCTATATACATCTTAGTTTTGGCCTACCTATAGTGTTTAGAAAAAGCTTGCATTGAATTTTACAATGTGTTAGATAACCATTTTCAGGAATATATGAAAAAACACAAGAGTGACTTTTACTCTTCTTGAAGCCAAAGAAAACCATTACTTTTTGCTTTATTTTTATATCGAATTTACTGGGGTGGCATCCTATATAATAAAGGGCTAATATGCATCTTGTCTCCTCAACTGGGAGTTTGACCAAGGGCAGGGCTGACCAGCCAAACACTCACACTTCTTCCCTCAGCTGGCCAGGCCCAATTGGCTCCAATTGGGGCTGGTAGGCAGGCCTGACTCCACCTGTGCACAAATTCCTGCCCTAGACCTCTAGTGAGTTAATAAAAATATATTGTTTTAAGGTGTACAATTCTATAATACATCATGTGCACATTGTGCTGCAGGATAACCACCCCAAGTCAAGTCTCCTTCCATCACAATTTATCCCCCCCTTTATCCTCTTCTAACTCTCCCCACAGTCATCATACTGTGTCTATGTCCATGAGCTGTTTTGTTTTTCTTTTCTTGGATTAATCTCTTTCTCCTCACTCATTCTCCCAACCCCTTCCCTCTGACAGCTGTCAATCTGTTCTCTATATCCATGAGTCTGTCTCCACTTTGTTAATTTTGTTCATTAGATTCGACATATAAGTGGGATCATATGGTACTTCTCTTTCTCTGACTTGCTTATTTCAGTTACCTTAATAGTCTCCAGGTCTATCCATGTTTCCACAAAAGGAAACCGTTTTAAGTTATCCTAAACTCAGAAATGACTTCCTTTTTTTGTTTTAATTGCCAGAATTAAAAAGAAGCATTACTAAATTCTATGCTAGCATGTTCTTGTTTGTTTGTTTGTTTTTTACATTACCACATTTTCTTCCACATTTTATAGGAAATGCCTTTGGAAAGTGTGTGGGTGTCAAATTAGTCTCCCCAAGAAGCCTGGATACCTCTGTCTCTGTGGAAGTGAACGGTGAGCCAGTCACTGAGAAGAAAGAACTGTATGTTTCCACATTTATGAGATATAAAAGATAGATTCAAAGAAGCAGATCTTGTAATGGTGGTTCTTTACGGTAACACCATGAAGAGATCTATTTTTCTTTATATGAATAAGAAAGGATAGGCATTACAGTGTTTAAAAGTTTGACACTAGACTAGATAGATTTAACTTTGAAAAATAGTACTTTGGCTACCTTGAGGGTGAAGTATTAGAAGAGGAACAAAGCGGAGACACAAAATAACTTATTTAAATGTAGATGGATTCCAAAATGGTTGTAGTAAGAATGGAGATTTAAGGAAATGAATATTAGTAGATGTTAAAAAGCAAAAGCATTAGCACTTTATGGTAGACTGGGCATGTTAGTTAAAAGAGGGTGAGGTGGCAATGGTGAATCCTTAGTTTCTAGCTACCATAACTATATGCAGGAGCAAGCCATTTCCTATAAGACAAGGTAATATAGGAGGAAGGACATATTTGAGGATGTAGAAGAGAGGTCAGGGGTTCAGGCTTGGATGATCTGAGTGTCTTGTTGATAATAGGCCATGGGACATGGGACTTGCATGTTGCCAGCAAATAGGGGCCTAACTTGCTTCCCTGTTAAATTATATCCTGTCTTATTAAAAATCTTTTTATTCCTTATTTGTTTTCTTATTACACATTATATGAACTCCTAAATTACTTCTAGATATATGTTTATTTTTATCGTTCTCATTTTTTTTCAATTGGAATAAATTTTTAAAAATTATAAGAGTGAACATTTTTCTTTCTGCCTGTATCTCTTCAAATATTTGCTGAGCAGTTATTATGATCCAAGATGATACCAAGGTCTGGAAGATAGTAGGTGTACCAGATGGTAGTTCTGGCAACCACTGAACTTCTAAGGACCAGTGTCAGGACAAGATCCCATGCTTTTTGACTATTAGTCAGAACTCTTTCAAAGATCACATCAACAACCAATACTGATACAGACCTGCCACCTAAGAAAATTAAAGACTAAGAAAATAAATGATCTCAGAAAAAATGTTGGTGGAAATAATAAAAGAAATTTGTGGAGGCAAGATAAAAGGAAAGAACTTGATAAAATGGAATCTGAGACTACTTCAAAGTTTATACAATAGGTGGAGGGGAAATAAAAAAATTTACTTTTCATCCTCTTTGGAAAAAAATACAGAGCTCTGGAACTCTGAATTATTTGATGCAGTAGGAGCCAAGTAAGTTAGTTTCAGGATCCAATGCTGAAACTAAATTTAAAACAGTTTTATTCTGTATATTTTTCTAAATATTCAATTTTTTAATATTCTGTGAATTCTAGACACATTTAGCTATTGTTTTGTAGAAGGGATTGAAAGTGGATTATTTTTTCCCCATTACATTAAAGAAAATGAATCATGAACAATGAACAGTTTCAAGTACATGCTAATTCTATTCCATTACTTAATTAGTTTCTATGCAATAAATTTGGTCATAAGTTATAGCCTGAGTTGAAATTTCTTTGTCTTATTTTCCTTTGTTGGTTTCATTTGGTTTTGCATGGTTTTGCCTCATGTGTCAACACATTCTCTTAATAGGAGGTATTTCCATAGGATACATCATATTTTTACTATGTATGTTTTTTAAAATAATTTTATTGATTTCATAGAGGCAGAAAGACAGAAAAAGAGATAGAAACATCAATGATCAGAGAGAACCATTGATTGGCTGCATCCTGGACACCCACTGGGGATTGAGCCTACAATCTGAGCATGCGCACTTGATGGAGATGGAATTCAGGAACCCCCAGTCCACAGGCTAATGCTCTAACCATTGAGCAAAACCAGCTAGGGCAATATATTTCTTAAATATGATTTTATTGATTTCTGAGAGAGGAAGGGAGAGAAAGAGAGAGATAGAAACATCAATAATGACAGAGTCATTGATTGGCTGCCTCCTACAAGCCCAATACTGAAGATTGAGTCCTGCAACGCAGGCATATGCCCTAATTGGGAAATGAACTCTGACCTCCTGGTTTGTGGGCAGATACTCAACCACTGAGCCATACTTACCAGGCTTTAGTATTTTTTAAAATGTATGATATAACTTGGGATCCCCAAGAAACACCCACCGATATTTAAAATGTTTTGTTTACCAGTGGAATGAAACCAATGTCACAACATGGTATATCTGTACTCTTTATCATCAGCCCATCACCAGGTTTGTACAGCTTGAGCTAATTGACATCAGTCTGTGACTCTAAAAAATCTCCATCTGTCAAGTTTCTCCTTTCCACATTAACTTTATAATTACTGTTGGATCCCTGATTTGTATTATATTATTCAAATAAACTAAGACATCTTGACTGTTTCTTTGATTTACTGTAGCTACTAGTATCTAAACTATTAATGAATATGCATCTAATGGAAGTATTGCATCATGAAAGCCATAATATTCAGCTTAGGGAAAGGGGAGAAATAATTTCTTCTCTATTTTTAGACAACAGAGTAGTCAGAAACTGAAGCTGATGTGGAAGAGAGCTTCACATAGATGCAAACTGATTTATTCATCAAACTGAAGTTTGGGATGAGAGCAATAAATAAATCTATTTGCCCATCATCTTTGGAGAATACCTGTGGTGCACTGGGAAATGACTTCAATAATTGTACCCAGACTTTCTTGCTTCAACTAGCACATTGAATATTAATCCCTGTGGAACTTCTGCAATTACTAACTGCTGTGAAAATTTTCATCAATTTTGAAGGGAAGAATAGAACTGACTATTGACAGGCAGGTGAAAGTGAAAGGAGTGGGAATTGGGCTCAGATTATGGAATACATTTTTTGGGGGGGGCAATAAAATCTGGGGATAGACTTTATAAATATTGTCTCATCACCTCTTTTTTTATAACACATTTATCATTTTGGAATAGGAATAATCACAGAGTGCAGTGCATTTTATCAGTGGTGTTTACTACAGTATTTAGGCTAAAAATAAAATGCTTAAATGAATATCATGTGGTTGTTGTATTTTTCCCCAGAGGAGAAAATTCCATAGACATTTCTTTTTGGGGGAGTGGAAAGGGGGGTGAGACTAACTGCATTAGAAAACTAAAAGTATTTTAATCTGGTCATTAGAACATCAATAAATTGCACCAAGTCTTATATCTTGTCAAATAGCTAAAAGAAACAATATATTCTGGTAACAGTTTCACTTTCAACTGACATGTAAGTATGACCTAACCAAGTTCTCTTGGACATCTTGTCAGGTATTTCTAGAAAATTCTACTCTTGCAGTTCCTAAATGCATGAAGTAATTTTGATGTCTATTTTTTTCCTGTCAAGTTTCCCATCCCTTAAAAACAATGTGCTTAATTAAAATTATTGTTAAAGTGTTTCAATGGATATAAAAACAATTTTGAGAGTGAACTGTTGGGTGGGCGATAGCATGCACAAGGAATACTGAATATGTAATACTGAAACCAGTACTAGTTCAGATCATGTTCAGATATATATGTATGCATATATACTTTTTTCCCCACCAATCAAGTCACTAACTTACTCTGTGAACTTTGAGGAGTATATTGATTGATCTAGATCTCAATGTCTCAATTGAAAAATGTAAGATGATTTAGTATTATCGCCAAGAGCAAAGACCTTGGGAATCAAAAATAAAAATAATAATAGTAATTTCATTAAGGAATGAGCTTTATCTTTTCTTAGCATGAGATTTGCCAAAGATCTAGAAAGTTTGATACTTCTTGTATTTTTGTTCAAGTACAAAGTCAGACATATTTTCAATATTTCCTTGAAAAATCTTGGGAAGCTACATATAAAAAATGAATTTATTGCAACCAATTTTATCATAGGTAAGCCACTTTAGAAATAGGAGAAAAATACTCAAATATTTAAAGAATTAAAGATAGATTTAAAATATTGTCAATTATAGAATGATTAATTCACATTAAACAAAGTTTAACTACTTGTACATTTTCATAGTTACAAACATAATTAAAATAAATTATTCAGTTTACTAATCTTTATCATGAATTAATAATCATTGTTATTTATTTCATTACATATTATTCACTTTTGCTAATGGTCTAACACAAAAATAGGGGAAAGAAGAAGGGAAATCTGTTTTCTTGAAATTCTAATGTTTGTGTTTTAGTAAACCTATGTGTCTTTCTCTTTATCTTCTTGTCTCTTTTTCTCTCTTTCTGTTCCTTCCTTTCAGTTTGGAAAATTTTTATTTAATACCAAGTTTCAAGCTATTTCTTGTAATGTATAAAAAATTTCAGTCAAATAAATTTTCTTAGGAGTTACAGCAGATAAAAACTGTAATGTAATTTCTACCAAGAAAAGTGTTTTCATTTGATTGGAAACAGCAATGCAGAGAGAAAAATCTAACAATCGTTTCTAACAGGAGCATCACTCAGTGACCATAAATGAAAGCTTTGACCTAATAAGAAAGAGTTCATACTTGTTTTTGCCAGTGAAGTTTCCTTATTATTGCCTGTTGAGAGGCAGATGAACTTACTGAAAAACACAGAATTTGCTTTGATCATCCAAGGAAGAGAGTCATCAGATTGAATTATAAGAAGCAAACACACACTTCAGATATCAGGGACCACATTAGTGCTCCTATTTTCTTCTTGTGTTTAATAGGCTGAAGATTACACCGGTGTCACTTTGAATTGTTCTTCTGCATCCACTCTGCTGGCATCTGAGCTGGTACTAATTGGAGTCAACAAAAGTGACACAGAAAGGCAAATTCTGATTCCACTGTCATTTGGTCTCTAATATAACTTTAAATTTTGAATTATCGTTTTTGTAAAAAAAAATAACTTTTAAAATTCTGATTGATAGGCCTCCACTTACAAGTCTATTTTGTGCAAATTTTGAAGTGGTAAGTGTGTGTAAATTTTGAAGTATTATAATATGTACATCAGCATGTTGTTATTTTAATTAGATAAGACATGAGTTTTAGATTAGGGATACCTTATAAAACTAATTAAAGCAATATTAGTTTAAACTATTTGTAATAACAATGACATAAATAATGCTATTATCTATGGAATATTTTCCAGGACCATACTGAGCTATAAGACAAAAGTGACTTCATATGTCAAGCAACTTCAAGTTAAATGGAGAATAATGTTCCTTGAAGATTTTATTTTACTTTCCTATTTTTTTCCTCATACTTTTTCACATAATTTCCTCTGTTAGAAATCAACCCTGTTTCTAAGAGTATCTATTAGATCAAATTAAAAGACAAACAGAAGCCAATAATTTGGTTCTTACTGGTTAACATAAAAGTATTCAAATTTTTCCCACAAGTTTTGTTTCATTTTCTTTTTTTTTTAATCTTTTAGTAAGAGCAAAGCTATTGCAATGGCAATAAATATATAAAGATTTTTTAAGAACCAGTGAAAGAAATATATATTTGGAATTTTTATAGCTAAATATGGCAGTTGAAATCATAAAATAAATGGAATAAAAGCAAAAGTCTTATTTTATTTTTTAAATTTTTAATATTGAATAAATATTGTTAAGATTATTAAAATTGTTCCTCTTTTTTCCTCCCATAGCTCCCTTCCACTCGGTTCCCTCCCCATCCCCAGCTTTTACCTGCCACTCCCCCCCACACTGTCCTCAATCATAGGTGTACGATTTTTGTCCAGTCTCTTCCCACACCTCCCATATCACTATCCAGAATAATCAGTCCACTCTCTTTCTATGCCCCTGATTCTATTATATTCACCAGTTTATTCTGTTAATGAGATTTTTTATTAACTTGATTTTAGATTCACTTATTTATAGATATGTATTTGTTCATAATTTTTATCTTTACTTTTTTCTTCATCTTCTTAAAGAGCAACTTTCAGCATTTCATACAATACTGGTTTGGTGGTGATGAATTCCTTTAGCTGGTTCTTATCTCTTTATCTGACATTCATTTCTGAATGATAGCTTTGCTGGTTAGAGTAATCTAGGTTGTAAGCTCTTGCTAATCATCACTTTGCATATTTCTTGCCACTCCCATCAGGCCTGCATAGTTTCTGTTGAGAAATCATCTGACAATCCTCTGGGTGCTTCCTTGTAGGTTATTAACTGTTTTTCTCTTGCTGCTTTTAATATTCTCTCTTTCTCCTTTGCTCTTGGCATCTTAATTATGATGTGTCTTGGTGTGGTCCTCTTTGGATTCCTTTTATTTGGGGATTCTGTGTGCTTCCTGGATTTGTAAGTCTACTTCTTTCACCAGGAAGGGTTTTTTTTGGTCACTATTTCTTCTAATAGGTTTTCAGTATCTTGCTCTCTCTCTACTTCGGGCACCCCCATAATTCAGATGTTGGTATGCTTGAGGTTGTCCCTGAGGTTCCTTACACTATTTTGATTTTTTTTTTCTTTTTGCCTTTCCAGTTGAGTGTTTGCTGTTTCTTTGTATTTAAAATCTTTGATTTGATTCTTGCATTCTTCTAGTCTGCTGTTAGGTCTCTTTATAATAGTTTTTATTTCAGTCAGTGTATATTTAATTTCTACTTGGTCCTTTTACATATCTTCACGGATCTCATTAAATTTATCATCCTTTTCTAGGAAATTCTTGAAAAACCTTATAACCGTAGTTTTGAGCTTTATATCCAGTCATTTGCTTTCCTCCATTTCTTTAATTTGCGATCTGTTTCTTTGTCTCCCATTTCACTGCTTCCTTGAGTTGGTACAGTAGCTTTGTGTGGTACGTGTCCTATGGGGCCCAGTGGCTCAGCCTCCCCCATTTACCTGAGGTGGACACTTTTGGTGCACCCCTTTATGGACTGTGTGCACAACTTTGTAGTTAAGTCTTTTTTAAAATATATTTTATGATTTTTACAGAGAAGATTAAATAGGAATAGCGAGCCAGAAACATTGATAAGAGAGTAACATTGATCATCTGCCTCCTGCACACCCCTCACTGGGGATGTGCCTGCAATCGTGGTACATGCCCTTGACTGAAATTGAAACTGGGACCTCTCAGTCCACAGGCTGATGCTCTATCCACTGAACCAAACCAGCCAGGGCTGTAGTTAAGTTTTGATTGTTGTTGGTATTACTGGAAGGAATTAACCTGCAGACAGATAGACTGTGAGGATTAGCTGTGTCTACCCTGGAAGAACTTCTATGCTGGAGACATCTTTATGAGACAAGACTTATAAAATTGCAAAAGCCTCTGTGCTCAGCTTGGATGGGGCGGAGTCTCAGGTCAGAGCAGACAGCCTTGGTTTCCCATCAATCCTGCCAGATGAGGCCCCAGGGTCTTAGTGTCCTTGGTAATTGCTGCAAGCATCTCTGAGAGAAAGGCACCCTTGAGTTTTGCCCACTGCCAGACATTCCAGTTTCTCCTCAAATAAATCTAAGTTCCCAAAAACTCACCTGGAACTAGAGTTCAGTGCAGTAAGGAGCTTCCGTCTCCCTCCCGCTTTAGAATGCCAGCCATGCACTCAAACGCCCATGCACTCAGCAGTCAGTCCTCTCTGTGAAAATGCACCTCTGGACCTCTGCCTTGTGCAGCTCCTTTGAGTCTCAGTGTGCTTTCCCTTTTCCTGACAGTTCATATTCCTCCAAATGGGTCTGGGTTCCCAGAGTCTCACACAAGACTGGAGTTCAGTGAAGTAGGGAGCTTCCATCTCCCTCCTGCTTGAGGAAGCCAGCCACACATTCAGCCACCCATATACTCAGCCACCTGTCCTCCCTGCATGTGTGAGTTTCTGTACCTCAGCCTTTTGCAGCTCCTCTGAGTCTTAATGTGCTTTCCTTTCTCATCCTTGTTGTAGAATTTCCACTCAGCCAGGTTCTGGATGATGTCCATTTTGTCATTTAGTTGTGGTTTTGATATTGCTGTGTGAGGCAGCAGTTTAGGTGTTTACCTATGCCACCATCGTGGTTTCTTCTAAAAGTCTTATTTTAAAATTTCCACATAAATGAGGTTCTCAGTTCCATGCTATCTTAAATGCACCATTAGAGGTTTACCTTTAATTCAGTTTGTCTTTATCCTATTTGCATTATATTGATAATTAATTAAATTAAAATTTTGTATAATAAATATGGCTCTAAATCAACCACTTTCTGAACGGGAAAGAGCAGGCCACAGCTCATCACAGTTCCTTCCATATTAGACACTACACATGGGTTTAGTATAAAATTATAATCATTTCTTGATTTACTGAGAAATATATTTTATTATGACAGAATTTATATATACTTTTTAAAATTTTTAATCAAATATATTTGTATGTATACACAAAAATTATGGGTTGAAAATCAAAATTAATATATAATATGATATTATTAAAGTAATTTATGGATACTTTAAACTTATTATGACAGAATTTAGTAAAAGTTGCACCTTTCCCAAAATTATATGAGTAAGAACTGATAATGTAACAATAAAGTAGTAGCTAGGAATTCAGACATTGCTTAATTTCACAAATATGCCCTTCTACTTAGTGATTTTATAGGTTTAATTTTTCAAATTTGGCTTTCATATAATAGCAACTCCATAGAATTTTTGTAAATATTATTGGAAAAATTGATTTAAACTATTTATAATGTATAGCATAGGAAATGTATTACATAAGTAGTAGCTACTGTTGTAATACAATTCTTGCATTTTTCAGTCTTTCCATCCATGAAAATATATCTCCTTGCTACAAAGACAGTTTTCTTCTATAACTCAGCAGATTTATGATTTATTTTCTTTAGGTCCAATATATTTATTTTTATCTTATTATTAGGATATACAGGGGTTGACAAAAGTGGGATTACACCTGTATTATGACATTCTTTTTGAGGTTATAAAGCTATTGTAATAAACATAACCTACATTTTTATATGAAAAAACTACAAAACCTATTTTGTACTCTCTGTATTATGCTTCCTATTGTGAAGATAGGTTTTTATTATGTAGGTTAGTTAATGGTAATATAAGGAAAATAATGGATTTTCATACATTTATATTGTAGCTTTCATCTTTTCTAAACTCACTACATAAGTCTGGTCTTTCTTAGGTTTTGGATTTCCATTTTTTCATCTATTCTTTTAATTTTAGTTTCATATCTCCTATTTCAATGTTAAGAACTTTGAGGACAAAAGTATGTGAAATATATATATATATATATATATATAGCAAAATGTCTTAATTTTTCTTAATATAATGATATTTCATAGGTAGTTAGATATTTGCTATTGATTTGAATTAATATATACATGCTATAGAAACTTTCTAATCCTCATTAGTTATTTTTTCTAATTAATACTCATCTGAGTATATGTTTTATTGATTTTAATTAATTCATTCATTCATTGATTTTAAATTTATTTTATTGATCTTTTAGAGAGAGGAAGGGAGAGGGAAAGAGAGTTAGAAACATTGATGAGAGAGAAACATCCTTCAGCTGCCACCTGCATGCCCCCTACTGGGGATGTGCTCGCAACCAAGATACATGCCCTTCAGCAGAATTGAACCTGGGACCCTTCAGTTTGCAGGCTGATGCTCTGTCCACTGAGCCAAACAGGTTTTGTCTGTTTTATTGATTTTAGAGGGAGAAAAAAACAATGATGTGAGAGAGAAGCATTGATTGGTTATCTCCTATACACACCTTGACTGGGGACAGAACCTGAAAGCTAGATAAGTACCCTATGCAGGAATTGAACCCACAACCTTTTGGTCTAGAATGAAGCTCCAACCAATTCAGTTATTCAATGAGGGAAGCCTAATTTGCCATTTCTTAAAACATTAGGAATATATACAATTTGAAGATAAGAAGTATTAATACTTTTATAGTAAAAAACACACAGCACAATAAAAAAATAGTCAATATTATTGAGAAACTTTATGATCAGTATTAATTTGCATATTTGATTTATATGTAGCAATTTTATTTTTTGTTTAATCAATAGTTCAAAATCATTAACTAGACTGACTTTTGCTATACTATGACCTACATCATTCATCATAAAGTGTGCTGCCATTCTGAAATAGTCCACAACTATGATATTTTCCCACATTCTAAGCAATATAAGATCTTACCCTAGTCAGTTTGGCCTTCTATAACAAAACACCATATATATTGGGTGGCTTAAACAAGGAACATTTATTTTTCATAATTCTGGAGATAAATCTAAGATTAAGGCATTAGATTAATTTGATGCCTGGTAAAAACCCTGTTCCTGGTTTGCAGATAGCTGCCTTCTTGCTGTCTTCGCACATTGTGAAAAAGAGAGGACTCTCATCTTTCCTTTTTCTTTTAAGGACATTAATCCTATTAAAGAGGCTCCACCTTCATGATATCATCTAAAGCTAACCACCTCACAAAAACCCCATCTCCAGACACCATCACATTGAGGATCAGGGCTGAAACAATTAAATTAAACAAATTAAAAAAAAGTATTTGAAGGGGACACAAACATTCAATCCATAGCAGACCTGCAGATAGGTATCTTTATAAAATTGGAAAATCACTAATTGCTTATCTAAATGTATGGCCACAATCCCTAGGTTATGTCAGAACTATTATGTTGTTTCAAAACAAAGTTCGTATGATGGGTTTAATTATAGACAAGTGGCTCTCAAAAGGGGTTTATTTTCCCCCAGATGATATTAGCTAATGTCTGAAGCCAGTTTTGATCGTTACCACTAATTGGGAGAGTATGCTATTAGCCTGTTATGAGTCATTAAGGCCAGAGATGCTGGTAAGCTTCTATATTGTACAGGATAGCTGCCCACAAGAAAGAATTATTGAGTCCAAAATAGAACTACTTTGGCCGAAACCAGTTTGGCTCAGTGGATAGAGCATTGGTCTGTGGACTGAAAAGTCCCAGGTTTGATTCTTGTCAAGTGCATGTACCTTGGTTGCGGGCACATCCCCAGTAGAGGGTGTGCAGGAGACAGCTGATTGATGTTTCTCTCTCATCAATGTTTCTAACTCTCTATCCCTCTCCCTTCCTCTGTGTACAAAATCATAAAACATATTTTTAAAAAATAGCAAAACTGTACTACTTTGCAAAACCTCAATATACAGAAAAATAAACTGCCTGACTGGCATGGCTCACTGGTTGAGCATCGACTATGAACCAGGGGGTCACGGTTCAATTCTCTGTCAGGGTACATGCCTGGGTTGTGGGCTGGATCCCCAGGATGGGGCACGCAGGAGGCAGTGGATCAATGATTCTTTTTCGTTATTGATGTTTTTAACTCTCCTTTTCCTTTTCTCTCTGAAAGCAATAAAAAGTATATTTCAAAATAATAAACTATAATTTGAAATGGCATTTTAATTATCTTACTTGAAGGGTATATAGAAGTTTGAGATTGATTCTGACCAAATCTCACATTTTTTTTCTTTCATTGTTTTGTAAGTGTAAGGAAGAATAAAACCAGGGTGGTTTCTATAATTTTTAAAATCTTGTGGCTAGGTAAATTAAACTTACCAACAATGGGTTTGTCACACATAGCTTACTGACTATGGGCTTTGTGCAATCTATCTGTGAAGGAGGTATTACACACATGAGGTATAGTTATTGACTTTACCTTTATTTTATTGTCACAATTTTCCAGAAAAGTTTTATAGAATTTCACATAATACTTTACATCTGTGTTTTGCTCAAGTAGAATTTCATGGTTTGAAAGCATTGTACAACAAACATTGACTCTTATTTAAAAGGAAGTCAGAGAAGCACATGACTGGGAAGAAGACTTAGAGAATAATAAGTAGGTGCACAGAGATGGGTGACTATTTGAATTATATTTCACAAAGTGAGTGTTACATGCTCAAATGATGGAACCCCAGATTCTGCATTGTGTCTCACCAGAGATGCAAATTATGTCTATATAAATAAAATAACTGTGTAATTTTATAGGGAATACAGTTTTTAAATCGAAAAGTGAGTTTATAATTATGGCATGAAATCAGTCATGCAGATGCTTATGAGTTTCTCCTATCAGATTTTTGGCTGTCAAAATTAAATTCAAGCATGTCTTATAAGAGGGGCATCCAGATTACAGAGATTACTATTCTTAGACAATTAAATTATGTAAAATTCAAAAGGTGAGAAATATATTTATTCATATTATGTTCACCCTTTTTAGATGATAATATATTTAGAAGAAATATGCTTAGTAATTTACTAAGTGCAGCTGCCATATATCTTGGGTATTACCAAGAAGTAAAATTTTAAATATTTTATTAACTTTGTCAACTATTTTTCAGGCCATATAGTATGCATACCTATAATATATGAACAAGTATAATCTGAATATTTTTTTAAAAATTTATTTCCTCTATATACATTTTCTTATTTTTTGAGAACTTTCTATCTGAAACCTGTCTTTAGAAAATCTTGTTTTGTGCATTTTGATGAGTGAGAAACCTAATGTCTAATTATTTAAAGCAAATAGACCATATCCTTTTATAGTGGGAACAAGGAATTGGTGTAAAAGGCAGGAGAAAAGTATTTTCTCCCCCTTTTATATCATTGTGGTGTATTTGTGTGTATAATGTACGTGTGTATAGAGATGAGAGAGATAGGGAGAAGATCAGTTTAGAAATTTGCCTTGTCATATATTGAAATTCATTAATGCTTTTCAATACATTTTAGAACATTTCTCCATTAAAAGGCAATTTATCTTTATCTAATTTATTTCTGATATATATATATATATATATATATATATATATATATATATATTGCTGGTAAATAGATATAACAACATCTATTACATAAGGGTTTGTGTCCAATAATTTTGCTGATTTCACTTAGGAATGCTAAATGTCTAATGAATGTTTTACTTGTGTTTTTCTATATGGTTATCTATGAAAACTTCAATGATCGTCAATTATTTTGACTCCCCCAAAAAGTGCAAATGCAAATGACTACCCTAATGTATACAAAATCATATTATGTAATTTTCTGATACCAAAAGTTTATTTCTTATCTCTCTTTTCTATATTTTAAGTGTTTTACTATTCATTTATAATAAAATATTTGAACCTTTTTTCCAGGTTCAATATATTTTTCCTCCTCTGGGTATGTATAACATAGTGACTACCATATTCATTTAGTTTCTACACTCTATATTTTCCATCTCATGATTTTTAAAAAAAATATATTTTTGATTTGTCTGGTACCTCTGGCTCTCATTTTTGCCAGATTATTTTTATGTGTTATTATTAGTAATATAATAATATACCTTGCAGTGATCTCACCTAGATTTTTATTTAATTGTTAAAGTTGGATTTTTTTCAGACACAGTATTTTTATCTGCCTGTTGCATAAAAGATCTTCCAATACAGGACCAAAATAATGTAATTATTTTCACAATGACTAGAGGCCTAATGCATGAAATTCATGCACCTGGTGGGGGGTATCCCTCAGCCTGGTCTGTGCCCTTTCAGTCTGGAATCCTTGGGGGATGTCCTATAGATGGCTTTAGCACTACCATGGAGGCAGGAGAGACTCCCACCACTGCTGAGTCACTAGCCAGCCATGAGCCCTGTGGGAGTCTACTGACTACCAGGGGGTAGCTCCTGAGTTGAGTGTCTGCCTTCTGGTGGTCAGTGCATGCCATAGTGACGTCCTTTTGTCTTTATGTTAATTTGAATACTAGCCTGTTATTATAAAAGATTTTCAGAACACAAAGGAAGTATAACTTCAACTGCTAACTTACATAGTGACATGTTTTAAATTATTAATTTTCAAGATGTATATTTTTAATGATTTTCATACCAATATTGAGACATACAAGGTCCCCTTTTATGCAGAAGGCTTA
Organism: Lasiurus borealis; assembly: GCA_004026805.1. NCBI lineage: Eukaryota > Metazoa > Chordata > Mammalia > Chiroptera > Vespertilionidae > Lasiurus > Lasiurus borealis. The sequence continues at coordinate 4,603 of PVJN01026317.1, read as the reverse complement.
TATCTAGGAGAAGGTATTTATTTGATTATGTTTTATAATTTGGAAAATATCTCTAACTTGATAACACATATGTAAGGTAGTATTTAGTTTTACTTTCTTTTTTTACAAAATTTATTTTATTGACTTTTTATAGATAGGAAGGGAGAGGGAGAGAGAATTAGAAACATTGATGAGAGAGAAACATCAATCAGCTGCCTCCTGCACATGCCCTACTGGGAATGTGCCCACAACCAAGGAACATGCCCTTGACTGTAATCAAATCTGGGACCCTTGAGTCCACAGGCTGATGCTCTATTCACTGAGCCAAACAGGTTAGGGCTAGTTTTTTTTTTTGTTTCCAAACCTCATATCATATCTAATGAAGAGGGAATATGCTAATTGACCCTCACGCCATCACAAAGATGATGGTGCTCACAGCAAATAAGAGAGAAACATGCTAATTGACTGCCACGTTCTCAAAGATCACAGTGCCCAAAGCCACAAGATGGCAGCACTCAGTCCCCTCTGCTCCACTGGGGTGGCAGGCACGCAGCAAGGCCAAGCACGCCCCCAGGCAGGCTCTGTTGCTTCATGTGCCTACCTCCAGAGTCCCCCGTCACCTCATCACCCAGCCACCTAGGGCTACTTGAGGCTCATATAACCAGGGCTGGCTGAGGCTTGCATTGCTGGCAGTGGCAGCAGCAGAGGTGTGATGGGGCATCACCTTCCCCAGATTTCCAGGTTGTCTCCTGTCACTGAGGGCTTCTGGACTGTAAGAGGGGGGAGGCCAGGCTGAGGGACCCCCACTCCCATGCATGAATTTTCATGCACCGGGTCTTAGTAACTCTAAATAAAATAACACATAAGGTTGTTAGGGTTTGGAAAATACTAAAGGGAAAGGTGATTTTTGAAGATTGCTTTCTATTCATGTTCTGAGGTTTTATTTGAGGTTACTTTATTTGCCAACTGAAAATTATTTTTCAAAACATATATTTTTATTTTTTTCTGTCTTCTTTAAATAACTGTGTAAGTCAACTAAGATTGGTCTTATACTCTCTACTGGTAGGAGAAACTCCATTTCTTCTTTTTCTTCCAGTAGATGTCTAGTCATGCTTACACAATCCTGTGTAATTATAGTGTCCTTTATACTTCTAAATCTTTGTCTAATCTGGATTTTTTCTTTACCTTAAAGTGGTTTATTGAATATCCAATAGTCATCTCAATGTTAACATGGTTGCATTTTGCTTTTGTTGAAATAACCATTAATACAATGCCTGGCTCACAGTACAAAATGAATTGGGGAAGACAAAGTCAAAATTCCATTTAGTCTATGTTATTTTTTGAATAATTATCAGATATTCATGAATAATTTAAAATAGCACTTTAATATATAAGCTTGGTATTAAAAGTAGAAGTTGAAGAAATACATTTGGACTATATAAAAAAAGTCATGGGATTAGATAAAATTTTGGAAATGGAGGCTATAAATAGGGAAGAGAAAAAATGCAAAATTGAACCTGAAGGACTAGTGTATTTAGAACTTAGATTAAGAAGGAGATTCAAGACTTCTATTAGTAGAGAGCAACATAGTTGCTTTTGATTAAAGTAGCTTGAACCATGTCAAGATTCAAAATCAAAGACCAAATAAAAGCAATAATATTTAAATATTTCATAAAATATAGGAAGATTAAACTTGTCATATTTTTATGTGTGCAAGTTATAAACAGAAATGCTATTAATGATATCTAAGGATAGGAAATATCTATAATAATAAAAGGGTAATATGATAATTAGATAGAACATCTTCCAGACGTCATTCTGGACATTGTTCCTGATGAAGCTGGGCTGGAGGGAAGCAGCCCTGGTTCTGGGTGCCTGAGGGAAGCCGATGCTGGCAGCTGGGGGAAGGAAGGCCTACTCTTGCATGAATTTTCATGCATCAGGCCTCTAAATTTTTATAAATCATGATGTAGGTTACTGAACTTTTATTTCATGTCTTCATGAAAGTTTATTGAATAATGCTTTTCTAATGTTAATTGATTAGAACAAAGGACACCAAGAGACTGAGTTTCAAACTTCATAACTCAGTAGGTAGAAAGCCTTAATCTGTACATAATACTTAACCTTTCTGGGCCTCATTTGACCTATCTGCCTAATTAATATAGAATTAATAACCTCAGAAAGGTACTGAAAAAAAGCACACAATAATTCACTATCTCATTAAAGCACTGGCGATTAATACATCTGGACAGTACTATTAAAATAAATAACTTTTGGTTTGGGTACTTTTAAAATACTCAGTTGAACTAGACCCTTAATAAAAGACCTTATAATTTAATAAAAAGATATAATAATATGAGTAAAGAGGAGGGGGACCCCATGCTACTTTTAATATTGATTGTTACTATAAATTTTAAGGAATTATTTATTTTTATGATTTGTGAATATTGCTTTTACTTTATGACAGTTTATATTGTTATTTTATCTTCCTCCATTTGTTGTTTCTTAAGGTTGACTTAACAGATCTCTGGTATTTCAGCAATCTTATTCCATAGAATTTGTAATTTGAACAATTCACTGCTTGTTCAATGTACTGTATCTTTTCACTCTGATATAGTTTTTACAAGGTAAATCTTCCTGATACATTACATATGAATTGTTAGGATTTATTCATCCAATAAGACTGGAAATGCAGTATTCTTAGCAATGAAAAATAAAGTACATTTTGGTATTTTTTTATTCTCTTTAATCCTTATCTGTTTTGTTTGTTTGTTTTGTTTTGTTTTGTTTTGTTTTTGAGACAGTAATACTATAGAGCTATATGTCACATGAGGAGGAAATTCTCCCTGAGGAAATTTTATCTTTAGAATTAGTTCAAAACAACAAGTGTGCGAATGAGTGTGTTTACGTGTGTATGTGTGTGTGTGTGTGTGTGTATGTGTTGTTTTATTTTTACCTCTTGTACTTGGAGAGTCTTTCATGGGCCAAAATAAAGTAAAATCATTACACAAACTAGCAAAGTTAACTCATGGATGTTAATTATAACACCAAATAAAGCAATACAAAGTAGAGTTTTATGAGTTTTGGTACATTTGATTAGCTAAAAATTTTGAGAGTTTTGAAGATGAAAATAGTCAAATTGTTTTATTTAATTCTGCATGTAGTTTTTTTCTATTTTCATATTCTGGCATACATGCCTATTTCTTTTATCATCGATAATAATCTATAATAATAAAAGCATAGTATGTTAATTAGACTGGATAACTGAACAACCTTCCAGTTATCATGCTGGATGTCCTTCCAGATGACCTTCCCAATGAAGCCACTGTGGCAGGGGCTGAGGTAGAGGCAACCAAAATAGTAGAAGGAGGGCCAAGGCAGAGACTGTTAAGGGCAATCAGGCAGATAGGCAAGCAGTTCAGGGTGATCAGGCAGGCAGGCAGAGGCAGTTAGGGGTGATCAAACAGGCAGGAGAGTGGTTAGGAGTGATCAGGCAGGCTGTTAGAGGGGTTTGAGGTAATCAGGAAGGCAGGCAGAGGCAGTTAGGGGCAATCAGGCAGACAGAGTGTTTAGGGGCAATCAGGCAGGCAGGTGGTGGTTAGGTGCAATAAGGTAGGTAGGTAGGCAAGCAGTTTGGAGCCAGCCTTCTCAGATTGTGAGAGAGTGCAGGCCAAGCTGAGAGACCCATCCCCCATTAACAAACATTTGTGTTTTAAACCACATTTTTTTAAATCTATTCTTTTGATGGACACTTGTATTATTTCTGCTTTTTGGATATTGTGAATAATCTATAATAATAAAAGTATAATATGTAAATAGACTGAATGACCAAACAGCAGAACAAACCTCTGGATGACCTTCTGGACCGCCATGCTATGACACGTACTGGCACCAAGCCAGCAAAGTTGGGTTTGATGTGATTGGTTAGGGGCTCTATTATCACCCTGCAAGGGGAGGCCCAGGCCACTGGCTGGGGGTTGTTGGTGGGGGTCTCTGTTATCTCCCCATAGAGGGAGGTCCAGGCCACCCTCTGTAATCTCCCCATAGAGGGAGGTACAGGCAATCAATCAGGGGGCTCTGAGGAACTGAGTAACCAGGGGTGTGTGGTGGCAGATGCAGGCAGGGCCAGGCCACCGTGTGTGCACGTGGGGAAAGGGGGCGGGGCAGGATCTTGAAACAGCCTGGGTCATGAGACAGCTGGGACTGCAAGGGCCTATCCTTGCACGAATTTCATGCATCAGGCCTCTGGTGTTATAAAAACGTTGATATGAGAATGCCTGTTTAAATCTTTACTGTTATGGGCCAAATTTTGTTCCCTCAAAATCTATATTTTGAAATTTTAAATCCCAGCACTTTGGAATGTGACTGTATTTCGAAGTAGGGTCTTTTTTTTAAAACTGCTGAAGGAATTGAAGATGCCAAGGAATAAGGCTCTCCAGCTCCATCCAGGTTGCTGCAAATGGTGAGACTTCCTTCTTTTTAATGGCAGTATAGAATTCCATTGTGTAGATGTACCACAGTTTTCTGATCCATTCATCTGCTGACGGGCACCTAGGCTGTTTCCAAATTGTAGCTATTGTAAATTGTGCTGCTATGAACATAGGGGTACATAAGTCCTTTTTGA
>PVJN01026316.1:0-29152 GCA_004026805.1 Lasiurus borealis | reverse complement strand
CTACTCATGGTCCCTCCACCAGCCTGGTTGCCCCATGCAGCCTGCTGTTCAATCATTTGGTCGATCCTCACTAACCCCCTTGCTGGCCTGATCACAGGCAGCCATCTTGTGAGGGTGTGAGGGTTAACTTGCATATTACCTCTTTAACATATAGGATGGCTATCATGAAATGTGATTTGCCTAGATTCTGAAGCATGAACACAGTTGTCTCCTTATGCTTTGATTTTCCTAATGAATTTTTAAATTTGATGCCTTAAAATTTTATTTTCAGTTTTGCTATCTTCTTCAACAAATTTTAAGTTCTACAAGCAGTAGTCTTACATTTATTTAGCATTCATTCATTATAAATGCTGACGTGTAGATGTTGCCAAAGAAAATCTTTAAGCTTAAGAAAAAATTTACAAAGACAGAAATCTATAACAAGAAAACCCATATTTTTTTTCAGCAGATGTTTAAAAGTTTTAGAAAGGAGATTAAGTTTAATAGAGGAAATTCCAAGAGAATCTCTGATTAGCAAGTATTCTATTAAGATAGGATTCTTGGAAGTAAAGGACTTTCTAACTAGATAAACTGGTGGTCTTTGGTTGACTGTAATAAGGCAAGCAGAAGTTTAGGGATGTTTCAAAAGAAGGAGGGAGTATGTGATTTTTACGGCAGAGGATTATCAGTGGTGGGTGTTTTTTGGAACAAGTGAGGTGATAATGGCTATTACAGCAAATCATTTCTCAATATTTCCAAGTGATCCTCTGCAGAATCCTGTGAGGAAGGCAGGACAGCCATTAATGCTCCCTCCATTGCCAGTAAAGCAATAGTAACTGATAAATTAAGGTTCCCAAGACTACACAACTATAAAAGTAAAGAAACTGGACTTTAATCTCAGTTTTTTCAGTCCCTATTCTTTGTTCTTTCCACCATGACACATTGATTCCATACCTCTTTTGCAAATCTAGACATATTTTAATGAAAACTAGAATTGCCTCATTTAATAAGGAATCAAAAAATATTTTCACAATCTACTAGAAAAATTACTTGGAAGTTATTTAATTCCCACTGCAATAAGAAGTCAAAATCCTCATGTAATGTTATTTAAAAGTTTCTCACCCCAGCAGGTGTGGCTCAGTGGTTGAACATCAACTCATGAACCAAGAGGTTACAACTAAATTTCTGGCCAGGGCATATGCCTCAGTAGGGGGCATGCAGAAGGCAATCAATCAGTAATTCTCCACTGGAATAGAGATCCAAGATCCATCCAACAGGATGGCACTGAGGGAGAGTGTGAGTGAGTGAGGTAGCAAAAGGAGAGTGGGTGAACATGTGGGACATGTGTGTATGTGAGTGACAGACAGTTATATTCCATAGGACTGTTGAGGTGGGGGTTGGTGGACCAAGCTCCCCTAGCCAGGCAACCTCTACTACCACTGGAATCTCTCCTGGGGTGGCCAGCTCTGCCACAGAGACCATCTTGAAGGGGAGAGCAGTTGTGACTGGAGTCCAGCCTCACCTTCACCCAAGAAGACCTCGAACACCACCCAAGACCATACAGCCACACCGGCCAGGGACCTGCTGCCGCAGCTGCCAACCCATGAACACTGAGACTCCAGCCTCGCTAGCCATGGGCTCCTAAAAAGTTTGTCCAAGGGGAGACAGGGCAGTGGCTGAATAGGCGGACATGTCCTGCACCTTCTTACAGAACAGATAGAAGAAACAGCTGAATCGAATAACATCCACCCCAGAATTGGAAAATTAAACACAGCTAGGGACACAATCCATGGCCAGAAAGGGAGAGACACCTGGAGAATGGACTGGAGAGAAAGATGTGTGACCACTGGAACTAGAGGGTTAGAAGGAAATCTACATCACTTGGGAACATGTGTAACACTCGAACATGTGGAAGGGAGTCCACAGGGCTGCTGGCAGCCAGTGACTCTAGATCTTAGTCCACAGCTATGGGAGGCTGCACCCAGAAAAGCAGCCTGAGATTCTACACTGGCCACACAGTGTTGGGGGGAGAGACACACAGCAGTGTGGTTGCACGATCTTTGTATTTTCCTTGCTTTTACTCACTAAACTCAGTACATAGGATATTTCAATAACAAACACTCACTGAAGCTGGGGAGCAAAACAGGGAGAGGCAACCAGGAAGCCAGCTCAGGGACAGTCCAGTCCCTCCAACCCTGAACAGCCATTTTTCTCCTGAAGACAAGGCTCCTCTTAGCAGCACAACTACACCCAGCCTTGAGCTCAGCAGGGAAACAAGGATTGTAAATACCCCCTGGGAGCCCTTGAGGACTGGATTCGAGGGTCTATTTGGTCCTAGAAACTAATACAGTAACACTGCCACCTAGAGCCCATGTCAGAAATAGACACTTGTGCAAATATGCCTGAAAGCAGGCAAAAAACAACAACAAAGCAGGCAAATTGATCCCACCTGCCTCAAACCAAGGTTGTAGAATCTGACACAGAGGAGCAGTGAATCACTGGGAATTTCAACATGGTGCTGACTATCTAACAAGAAACTGAGACATGACAGACAGAACAGTAGAGAAGGGTCTTAAACCAGCCCCATGGGACATTAAAACTCAGCTGAAGTGAACAACACTTTATTACTTCACTTTTTTATGTTTTATCTTTTACTTAAGAAATTAATTTTTAAATTTTCTTTATTTTATTATTTTTATTATTATTATTATACTAGATGCTCAATGAATGAAATTCATGGGTTGCAGGGGAGATCTCTTAGACTGGCCTGTGCAATCTTGCAGTCCAGGACCCCGGTATGACCTGTCATTCTGCCATTTGGTCAATTTACATATTAGTCTTTTATTATGTGGGATTATTATTTATCTTTTATTTCTTTTGGATTACTGTTCTACACTATTTTTATTTTTTATCATTATTTTACTTTATCTCATTTTTTCCTCTTTGCTAACTTTTTCTACCTCACTTCTCCCTTTTTCATCCTGTTTCTTTTCTCGTGTTTCTACTTTAGTTTTTCTCACTCCTTTCTTTTTACTCCTTGTTAAAAATTTATCTTCATTATCTGCTGTATTGACTCCTTACTATTATAGTAGTCTTTGTTGGCTTGCTCATATATCTAACTTCTTCTCCCCTGCTCCAAGTCCATGCACCCTTCTCTTTTCTCTTTCTGAGCTAGCCAATATTTTTTCTTGTTGTTGTTGTTGTTTGTCTGTTTGTTTGTTTTTGTTTTATTTTTATTTTATGCCTTTGTTTTTTCTCTCCTCACTTGATCTCTTCTTCTACTAGTAGCTTAATTAGTTTCACTCACCAAACTCAAGGCAATCTGCCCTCTACTCTATTGTCCAAAAGTAGATGAGTATATAGATAGATTAAATAAAGGGGAAATGTTTTCCTTATATATATTTTAATATATATATTTAACCATTTATTTTTAATTAATTTTTATTTTATTGGAGTATTTTGTTTTTTTACTTTTCTTCTTATACATTCATTCTCTTCCTTCCTCCTCTATACTGAATCATGGCCATTCCCCCATTCATTCAAATCCTTTACCTTACCTTCTGGAAATAAGCTCTGCCTCTTCAAATTCAGTTGCCTCCACCTCTTTTTTTCTTTTTTTGTTGTTTGCATTTTTTGGTTTACTTGTTGGTTTTGTAGAGTTTTCTCCCCATCATGTATATTGTTTGCCCCCCTTTTTTTCTTTTCTCTCTTACCATTTTTCCTTTTTTCAATACCATTTTTGTGTTCTTTTCTCTCCCTAATACTCTTTTCTCTAGTATTCACTTTTATTTGGGGTAATTGATGTTATGTCTTTTAACCTCTGTGTCCTGTCTTGTAGAGTTGTATTTTGGTCAATGTGGTAGAGTAAGCCACATAACCAGACTCTCTGAGAAGAGCAAAAATGGGGAGACAAAATAACAGCCACCATACAAAAAAAAAAGGAGGAATCACCAGAAAAAAAAAAGTAAACAAAATAGAGGCAAGTAATTTGTCAGAGAAAGAATTAAGAGCAATCGTCATAAGGATGCTGAATAGGATGGAAGATAATTTCAACAACATATGTAAGAATCAAGAGGAAATGAAGAACAACCGAGAAGAAATGAAGAATGACATAGCTGCAATAAAAAACACAACAGAAAGCATCAACAGTAGAATATAAAAATTGAAGACTGCATCAGAAGCTAGAAGACAAAGTAGGAAAAAAACACCCAAGTAGAGCACCAACTGAAAAAAGAAACATTAAAAAGCAGGAGGAGAGCCTAAGAGAGCTTTGGAACAACACAAAATAAAACAACATCTGAATAATAGGGGTGCCAGAAGGAGAGGAAACTGAAGAAGGAATAGAAAACCTCTTTGAAGAAATGACAAAAAACTTCCCTGATGTTGGGAAGAAAAAAACTCACATAAGTCCAAGAAGTTCACAGAGCCTCAAACAAGATGAACCCCCAAAGACACATCATAATTAACTTGGCAAACATTTATGACAAAGTAAGAATTTTAAAAGCTAACAAAGACAGAAAGTTACCTATAAGGAATCTCCCATTGAACTATCAACTGATTTCGCAACAGAAACACAAAGTGATGCAAAGCAAGGGACTGAATCCAAGAATACTATACCCAGCAAATCTATCATTCAAAATTAGAGGTGAAATCAGGAACTTCACAAACAAAAAAGGGCTAAGGGACTTTATTACCACCAAGTCAGCAATGTAAGAAATGCTAAGGGACTGCAGTAGAAAGAAGAAATAGGAAGGGAAGAAGTAACACAGGCATAAAGAATAAAAATGGCAACAAACAAGCACCTATCAATAATAACCTTAAACATAAATGGGTTAAATGCTCTAATCAAAAGACATAGGGTAGCTGAATGGATAAGAAAATATTACCTATATGTGCTGTTTAAAAGAGATCTACCTCAGAATAAAGGACTCACACAGACTGATAGTGAAGGGATAAAAAAAAAATTTTTCAGGCAAATCAAAATGAAAACAAAGCTGGGGTAGCAATACATATATCTAACAAATTAGCTCTCAAAGTGAAGGTCATAACAAGAAATAAGGAAGGCCATTTCATAATACTGAAGAAAGCAATTCAACAAGAGGATGTAACTCTGATAAAAATATAAGCACCCAATATAAAAGCACCAAAATACATTAAAAAAAAAACTTCTGGAAGATATAAAGGGAGAGATTGATAGCAATATAGTCAAAGGGACTTCAATACCCCACTATCACCATTGGAAAAATCCTCTAAACAAAAAATCAGCAAAGAAACATCAATCCTAAATGACTCACTAGATCAGATGGAATTAATTGACATCTCCAGAACATTTCACCCCCAAAGCCACAGAATATACATTCTTCTCAAGTGTACATGGGTCATTTTCATAGACCACATATTGGGACACCAGCAAAGTCTCTTCAAATTCAAGAACATAGAAATCATATCAAGCATCTTCTCAAATCACAGTGGCATAAAACTAGAAATCAACTACAATAAAAACATTGAAAAAAATTAAAAACTTGGAGGCTAAATAGAATGCTATTAAACAACGATTGGGTTACTAAGAAAACAAAAAGCATCCTGGTAACAAATGATAATGAAAAAAACAACAACCCAAAATCTATGGGACAAAATGAAAGCAGTTCTGAGAGGGAAGTTCATAGTGTTTCAGGCCTACCTCAAAAAAAGAAAGGAAAAATAATAATATTATCTAACTAAAAGAATTAGAAAGAGAGCCTCAAGAAAAGCCCAAACAGAAGAAAAGAAATAATGAAAATCAGAGCAGAAATAAATGACAGAGACAAAAAAAAAAAAGAATAAAAATCAATAAAACCAAGAGCTGGTTCTTTGAAAGGATAAACAAGATTGATGAACCTCTACCCTGGCTCACCAAGGAACACAAAGAAAGGACCCCAATAAACAAATGATAGAGGTAAGTAACAACCGACCCCACAGAAATACAAATGATTATTTTTATAAAAAAGTACTATGAAAACCTCTATTCCAAAAAAACTGGACAACCTTGATGAAATGGACATATTCATAGAAAATACAAGCTTCCAAAACTCAATCACAAAGAATGAAAAAAACCTGAATAGGCCAGTAACTGCTGACGAAATTGAAGCAGCAATCAAAAATCTTCCAGCAAACAAAAGCCTTGGCTTTACAGGGGATTTCTTCCAAACATTCAAAGAAGAACTAAAACCTATCTTCCTCAGACTATTCAAAAAAATTCAAGAGGAAGGCATTACCGTAATTCTAAAACCAGGTAAAGACATCACAAAGAACGAGAACTACAAGCGAATATACTTGATGAACATAGATGCTAAAATCCTCAACAAAATTCTAGCAAATCAGATAAGCATTACATTAGAAAGATCATTCATCATGACCAAGTAGGATTATTCCAAGGATGCAACAATGGTACAATAACCACAAATCAATAAAAGTGATACATCACATAAACAAATTGAGAGACAAAAATCACATAATCTTATCAATCAATGAAGAAAAAGCATTTGACAAAATCCAACACCCTTTCTTGATAAAAACTCTCAGCAAAATAGAGGAGTCAACCTCAACATAATAAAAGCCTTATATGACAAACCCACAGCCAAAATCATACTCAAAGGGCAAAATCTAAAACCATTTCCCCTAAAAACAGGAACAAGAAAGGGATGCCCACTTTCACCACTTCTGTTCAACATAGTACTGGAAGTGCTAGCTATAGGAATCAGACGAGAAGAAGAAATAAAAGGCATCCAAATTGGAAAACAAGAAGTAACACTGTCCTTATTCACAGATAACATGATACTATACATAACAAACCTCAAAGACTCCATCATAAAACTACTAGACCTAATAAATGAATTTGGCAATGTAGCAGAATACAAAATCAACACCCAGAAATCTATGGCCTTTTTATATACCAATAATGAACTCACAGAAAAAGAAATGGAAAAAAAAAATCCCATTTACCACTGCACCAAAAAAAAATAATAATAAAATAAGATACCTAGGAATAAACTTAGCTAAGGAGGTAAAAGACCTGTACTCGAAAAAACTACATGCAGGACACTAAAAAAAAGAGATAGAGGAAGATATAAACAAATGGAAGAACATACCGTGTTGATGGAGTGGTAGAATCAACATCATAAAATGTCCATGTTACCTAAAGCATTCTACAGATTCAATGCACTCCCCATTAAAATACCAATGGCATATTTCACAGACCTAGAACAAACTCTCCAAAAATTCGTCTGGAATAAAAAAAGACCCTGAATAGACACAGCAATCCTGAGAAAGAAGAACAAAGTAAGAGTGTTCTCAACACCAGATAGCAAGCTGTTTTACAAAGCCACTGTTCTCAAAACTGCCTGATACTAAGCACAAAAACAGACATATAGACCAATGGAATAGAATAGAGAACCCAGAAATTGACTCAAACCACTAGGCTCAATTAATATTTGACAAAGGAGGCAAGAACATACAATGGAGTCAAGACAGTCTTTCAATAAATGGTGTTGGGAAAATTGGACAGATATATGCAAAAAAAAAAAAATGAAACTAGACCACCAACTTACACCATACTAAAAATAGACTCCAAATGGATACAGGACTTAAATGTACAATAAGAAACCATAAAAATATTAGAGGAATCCACAGACAGCAAAATCTCAGACATGTTTTCATGTGTCTCTTGGCCTTCCTTCTGTCATCTTTCGAAAAGGTTCTATTTAGGTCCATTGCCCATTTTTTTATTGGATGGTTTATCTTCCTTTTATTAAGTTGTATAAATTGGCTGTAGATGTTGGAGATTAAACCTTTATCAGTGATAACATTTGCAAAAATGTTCTCCCATACAGTGGTTTTCTTGTTTTGTTGATGGTTTCTTTTGCTGTACAAAAGCTTTTTATTTTTATGTAGTCTCATTTGTTTATTTTTTCTTTAACTTCCATTGCCTTTGGAGCAGTATCAGTGAAGAAGTTCTTTCAGCATATGTCTGAGATTGTGCTGCCTGTGGATTCCTCTAATATTTTTATGGTTTCCCTTCTAATGTTTAAGTCCTGTATCCATTTTGAGTTAATTTTGTATTTGGTGTAAGTTGGTGGTCCAGTTTCATTTTTTTTGCATGTATCTGTCCTATTTTCCCAACACCATTTATTGAAGAGGCTATCTTGGCTCCCTTGTATGTTCATGCCTCCTTTGTCAAATATTAGTTGAGCATAGTGGTTTGGGTGGATATCTGGGTTCTCTATTCTGTTCCATTGGTCTATATGTCTGTTCTTGTGCCAGTACCAGGCTGTTTTGAGAACAATTGCTTTGTAATATAGCTTGAAATCTGGTATTGAGATCCCACCTACTTTATTATTCTTTCTCAGAATTGCTGTGGCTATTCATGGTCTTTTTTTGTTCCAGATGAATCCATGAAGAATTCTTTCTAGGTCTGTGAAATATGTCGTTGGTATTTTAATGGGTAGTGCGTTGAATCTGTAGATTGCTTTGGGTAGTATGGACATTTTAATGATGTTGATTCTCCCAATCCATGAGCATGGTATGCTCTTCCATCTGTTGACATCTTCCTCTGTCTCTTTTTTCAGTGTCCTGTAGTTTTAAAAGTCACTAATTAGCTGAGAGATTTAAATCAAAACGACAATGCGATACCATCTTACACCTGTCAGAATGGCAATCATCAACAAATCAACAAATGACAAGTGTTGGCGAGGATGCGGAGAAAAAGGAACCCTTGTCCACTGTGGGTGGGAATGCAGACTGGTGCAGTCACTGTGGAGAACAGTATGGAGTTTTCTCAAAAAACTAAAAATGGATCTCCCATTTGACCCAGCAATCCCACTCTTAGGAATTTATCCTAAGAAATTACAAACACCAATCAGAAAGGATTTATGCACCCCTATGTTCATAGCAGCACAATTTACAATAGCCACAATTTGGAAACAGCCTAGGTGCCTGTCCGCAGATGAGTGGATCAGAAAACTGTGGTACATCTACACAATGGAATTCTATGCTGTCATTAAAAAGAAGGAACTCTTACCATTTTCAGCAACCTGGATGGAACTGGAGAGCCTTGTGCTTAGTGAAATAAGCCAATTAATGAAGGAGAAGCACCACATGATCTCACTCATTGGTGGATAATAAAGAACATTGTAAACTGATAAATAAAAGGATAGATACAGAGACAGTAAAGCATCAAACAGACTGTCAAATTATAGCAGGAAGATTAAGGAGAGGTGGGATAGATAAGAGATCAATCAGAGAACTTGTATTTATACATAGAAGCATAACCAATGAACATAAACATTGGTAGGGTTGGGGTATGCCTGGGAGAGAGGGGAGCAATGGGGAGATATGTATACATGTAACACAATAAAAAAAAATCTCAGACATATGCTGAAGCAATTGTCTTCACTGACACAGCTCTTAAGGCAATGGAAACTAAGAAGAAAATAAACAAATAGGACTACATCAAAATAAAAGGCTTCTGCACAGCAAAAGAAACCATCAACAGAAGAATAAAAAAGCCCACTGCATGGGAAAACATATTTGCCAATGCTATCTCAGATAAGGGTTTAATCTCCCAAATTTACAGGGAACTCATACAACTTAACAAATGGAAGATAAACAATCCAATAAAAAAAAATGGGCGAAGGACCTAAATAGACACTTTTCCAAAGAGGACATACAGAAGGTCAAAAGACATATAAAAACTGCTCCAAGGCACCAATCATCTGAGAGATGCAAATCAAAACAATAAGGTACCATCTCACACCTTTCAGAATGGCTATCATCAACAAAACAACAAATGACAAGTGCTGGCGAGAATGTGGAGAAAAAGGAACCCTCTTGCACTGCTGGTGGAAATGCAGACTAGTGCAGCAACTGTGAAAAACAGTGTGAAGTTTCCTCAAAAAGTTAAAAATGCAACTCTCATTTGACCCAGTAATCCCACTTCTAAGAGTATATCCCAAGAAACCAGAAACATCAATCAGAAAGGATATATGCACCTCTATGTTCATAGCAGCACAGTTTACAATAGTTAAGATTTAGAAACAGCCTAAGTGCCCATCAGTAGATGAGTGGATTAGAAATCTGGTACATATACACAATGGAATATTATGCTGCTATAAAAAAATAAGGAACTTTTACCATTTTCAATAGCATGGATGGAATTGGAGAGCATTATGCTAAGCAAAATAAGCCAGTTAGAGAAAGATATATATCACATGATCTCACTCATATGTGGGATATAATGAACAACATAAACAGATGAACAAAAATAGATCCAGAGACTAGGTACTACTGAGTAGACCACCCAATATCAGAGAGAAGGCAGGTTGGGGGGCTTAGAGATCAAACAGAGGTTGTATGCATGTATATTAGCATAACCAATTGACAGAGACACTGGGGTAGTGGGGGCTTGTCCTGGAGGGTGGGTATGGTGGGTTGGGGGTGGTGGGGAGGAGTCAACTGAGGGGAAAATAGACATATGTAATACTTTAAACAGTGAAAATATAAAATAAAATAAATAATTCTCATCTTTGATGTTTCTCTTCCTCTCCCTTCCTCTCTCTGAAATCAATAAAAAATAAATAAAAACATATAAAAGTTTCTCCTATTAACCTCTGAAAAAAAGGATTTGCTAATCTGATATTTTGCCTCCCCTAAATATCTCTTAAAACTATGTACAAACTGTGCAAACAATCTCCAATTTATACATAAATGTATTTTATGTATAAGATTATTTTTCTTACCTTTAACCTTTTCTATGTCTTAGCACTTCGTATTTCCTCTTTGACAGCTACAGCTATTGAGTGAGAAGAAAGAACTTTCTTATAACTGGTAAAGTGTCAGTTAAACACATAGCATCTTTTTCTCTCTGCATACAATCTCTCCTCCATTTTTTTAAGTCTAGCCTACAGAAATTTATCCTTGCTCAAAAATAGCATGACATGGTAGACAACCCTGAGTAGGTCATTTAGGTGTCTGAGCAACAACAGAGCAACCAGGAGACTTGCAGAGCTGGTTTTAATGAATACCTTAAAAATACATCTGCAGATTTCACATTCTAAAACTTTTTGTGTCAAACAATTAGCTTACTCACTGTAGAATACAATGCAAACCACTACAATCTCCATTACTTCATCTCTTTCTCTCCCCTACCTTTAGCCTCGCCAGTATAAAGATTTTTGATGCTAGCAAGTCCATTAAAATCAGCACTCCCAAGAAAGTTATATCCATTTTCATGACTAAACTTAGTGGTAATTACTATAATCCACCTATGGTAATAAAAATATATTTTCTGGAAATTGCAAAGAAACTGTAGATTAAGATTTAAATTAAAAATCTACAGATGAAGGGTAGAATAACCTCTGAGGATTATTTTTTAACTCACTGGATTATTTTTAGAAAGGAGTATGTTTTATAATTTGTTATTAGCAGGCATCAAAGAAAAATAAGAAGAGACTTCCAAAGTAGCATGACTATAAAAGGCAAAGTAGATCTTTTCTGTGACTAATGTGAACAGTCTGGGAAGGAAGAAGAAAAAGGACTAATAGGCCACCTGTTTCTCAGGCAGTGCTTCATTGGCAACTGAGAAAAACAAACCAGGCACTGAGGCCAAGACATCCCAAGAGGAGACATGGCTGCCAGAAAGTGGTTTGATTTCAAATTAACAACTGTATGGTTTAATAAATCAAAGTGAAGGACTAGTGAGGAAGTAATGGACTATGTTAGTAATGGACTATATCTTAAACATTTATCTCTATAATTTTTCCCTAAACTATCATCTCTGAATAGTGGTGGTTTAACATTATTTGAGCTCAAACACTTGAAGCAAAACTCATTTTTTATAAAAAAATAAAAATACTATATATAGAAAAATAATAGTTACATCATGGAGGCATAAGAACACTACCATTTAGAAATCCTAGAGAATGGTTTCCCTTTGTAAGTAGGAGCAGTAGCAGAGACTGTCACTTGCCCATATATCTAGATAGCAGAATAATCTCTTTACAAAATAATATTAACTTCTTGAATATAAAATCTACAAGAGACAACATGAAATAATGTCTAATGAATTGCCAAGACATATTTTGGCTTTTGCCTGGGTAGAATGATGAAGTCTTGGTCTGAGGTTTTCCTTTATTTACATTTTTCTCCCCAAAGTAGTTAAATCTTATGACATAATTGTAGCAAGCTAGCCTAAAGTTTCAAATATGTTTACTTGACTAAAGTGAGAATTCTACAAAGTAATTTGAGGGTTGACTTGTAAAGCAGTTCGTTGGAACATTAAACAACTACCTAATTTAATTACTGTCAAAACTCAATGAACAGGAATGTGAAATGGATGATTTGAAGATTTCGCCCATAATGCAGCTAAACTGAATAGGCCATGTGGCCCACTGTGATTGGCCATTATGATAGGCAAGAAAATAAAAACTATTGAACTCCTCTGTGAAGACAGTAATATCAAATTATGAAGGATTCCATTAGTTACCAAAAATATACATATATATCTTTGGAATTTTTCTTTCTTCAATATTAATTTTCCCATACCACAAAACTTCCAAATCACAAGTCAGGCTGAACTGTTTTAGATCCAAAATTAGGGCTGAATTTTAGCCTGCCCACTAATTTTTGGCTGTCCTTTCCAAAAGTAAATTCAAGATCAAATATAAGGAAAAGAAAACTACTTTACACTGAAGTCCTGGAGTGCCAGGAATTTGCATGTATAGCATTAATTTAATCTTTGCAACCATCCAGCATAGAAAACGTTGTTATCACCATTGTCTAGAAAAGGAATGTCAGGCTCAGAGAAGTTAAGGACTCAGTCAATGATATTCAGTTATTAAGCTGCAGAAGCAAAAGTCTCCCCCAACCACTCCCCTTCTCAAGTAGTTTTAAATTTTACTTTTAAAAATAAAAACACCTTTTGTTACAACATGATTATAAAAATTCAAATAAAAAAATAAACCATAACCATACAGGAATTCTGGCATCTTGCTCCTTTCTTGTAAGGAAGTATCTATGACTTTTAATTTTTATGAAGTCAAATCTACTTACTAACACTATGCAGAATAAATAAAATTTTTCTTCTGTGTTAAAATTTTTCCAATATTGTTTTTGAAAAGCAATTGTCATGCCCCAATTTAGATTTTTTTTTTCTTTAGGGTTATTATGCAAATTTCCTTCAACTTCTCACATAGGTTCAGATCTGCAGCTTAATAATTTTCCTGGAAAATATCCTGGAATTGAATATTTCAGATATCAGCTAAAGAATATTTAACTCTCTTCATTTGAACACTTCATTTTAAAGCATTTTCTTGAGCATATTACCTTTACAACTAAAACCTAAGTTTACATTTACTTTCTAGGATGATATTCATGTCAAAATTTTTGCTCCCAATGCATTTACAGCAATTGAAATTCCAAAGTAATTTTGCCAGCTCTTCTCCTCTATGTATTTAAATACGTTGTCTAGATCTAATTGCCTCTACATTAATTCCTTATATGTCCCTATTATTTTCCTATAATTCGAACCTAACAAAAATTTTTGAGTCAGTTCAATTATCCAATTATTAGTTATCCCTTCCATGTTATTTCACTTCCAATTGAATCCATTCACCACATGTATCTTCAGGTCACTAATAAAAATGTTAAGTAGTTTAGAGCACAGGTCAAGCCCTGAAATTTGTTGCTCAAAACACCCCTCCAATTCAATATCAATCCATTGATCAAGTGCTTTTGTATACTCTGAAAAGCTGCAATAGATAAAAATCATTTAACAATATTTGGAATTAGCTTAAACTCCCCCATACTTTAAATAATGATTGTAGCATAAAATGTTATGAAATGTTTTACTGATTGTACTCAAAAGGATACATGGGTAATCATTTTTTTATGTTCATAGTTTTTTTATGGATTAGGTTTAATATTTTTTCCTTATATATTTTTTTAATTTTTATTTTTTACATGTGTCCTTATTTCCCCATTATCCCCCCTCTCCTACTTTCCCCCTCCCCCCTGTTGTCTGTGTCCATTGATTAGGCTCATATGCATGCACACAGTTCCTCTGTTGATCTCTTCCCCTTACCGCCACCCTCCCTTACCCTCCCTTACCCTCCCTCCGAGGTTTGATGGTCTGATCAATGTTTCTCAGTCTCTGGATCTGTTCTTGTTCATCAGTCTATGCCATTCATTATAGTCCACAAATGAATGAGATTATGTGATATTTATCTTTCTCTTGCCTGGCTTATTTCACTTAGCATAATGTTTTCCATCTCCATGTTGTTGCAAATGGTAGGAGCTCCTTCTTTTTTACCACAACATAGAATTCCATTGTGTAGATGTACCACAGTTTTTTAATCCATTCATCTGCTGATGGCCACTTAGGCTGTTTCCAAATCTTAGCTATGTGGAATTGTGCTGCTATGAACATAGGTGTACATATATCCTTTCTGATTCGTGTTTCTAGTTTCTTGGGATATATTCCTAGAAGTGGGATCACTGGGTCAAATGGAAGTTCCATTTTTAACTTTTTGAGGAAACTCCATACTGTTCTCCACAGTGGCTGCACCAGTCTGCATTCCCACCAGCAGTGCAAAAAAGATCCTTTTTCTCCACATCCTCGCCAAAACTTGTTTGTTGATTTGTTGATGATAGCCATTCTGACAGGTGTGAGATGGTACCTCATTGTTGTTTTGATTTTCATCTCTTAGATGATTAGTGACTTTGAGCAGGTTTTCTCTTGGCATTCCTTCTGTCTTTTTTCAAAAAGTTAATAGATGAGTTGACTTAGCTCACCTGGTATTGCTCAGTGGTTGAGCACTGACCCATGAATCAGGAAGTTACAGTTCAATTCCTGTCAGGGCACATACCAGGCTTGATCCCCAGTAGGGTGTGTGCAGAAAGCAGTCCATCACAGATTCTCTTTCATCAATGCTGTTTTTATTTCTCTCTCCCTCTCCCTTCTCCTCTCTGAAATCAATAAAAACATTTTTTTAATTAGTTGACTTGGAGAAGATAAATAGGTAAATACCTGAACTTGTGCCTTGCACAACCACTTCAAAACTACAACTAAAGGACAAAACGAATAGCATCCAGACCCACGGGAAGGCTGGCTGAGTGGAAAGTATACAACTAGAAGGAAAAAGAAAAGCACACTTAGACTTGGAGGAGGTATAGAGGTGCGGAAGTGAAGTGTGGAGGTATGGAGGCATGAGTGTGGAAAGGGGCTGGCAACTGAGTACACTGAATCGGGAGGGAGATACAGGTTCCCAACTGCTCTGAACTCCAATTCCAGGCAAGAGTCTGGGGTTCCAGACTCATACAGAGAGAAACTGGACTGTCTGGCATCAGGCTGGAACGGGAGGGCGGCTTTCTCTCAGAGGTGCTTACAGCCATCATTGTTCCTGTATGGTGCCATAGGACACAGAGAACCTGAAACCTCTTTGGGGCAGGGCTGACTGGCAGTCATTGCTGTTTGCTCTGCCCTGGTGATTCCCTGAGATCCCACCCGCACCAAATTTACAACTCCACCCAAGCTGTGCACAGAGGCTTTTGCATATGAAAAGCCTAGCCCTTTGCAAGCTGAAATCTAACAAACTTCAGCTGGGTAAGAGAGCCCCAGAGCCCCAAACAAAGAGGAGGAGTCTGCCCCAGACAGTAGCTGACTTTACACCTCCTTGGAGATTCAAGAGCCATTGTACCCAGTGATCAGAGTGAGACCATCCAAATTATAACTCTTCAGATCCATAAGGGACACATTTAGGGGGCAGACTCAGTGAGCGCTAAAGCCCTACTGAAGCAAATCTTGCCCATAAGGGTGTTTCAGTACAGAAGTTCTCCCAGTGTAGACACAGCTGATCCTCACAGCCAATTGGCCTGGGGATCAATTCTTCCCAGTGAAACCAACAACAATCAAGGGTTAACTTCAATAAGACTGTGCACACAGTCCACAAAGGGGTGTACCAAAAATGTCCACTTCAGATAACTAGGGAGGCTGAGCCTCTGGGCCTTATAGGACACTTAGCACAAAAAAACACTCTATCAACACAGGAAAGCAGCCAAAATGTGGAGAGAAAGAAACGGGACACAAATGAAAGAAATGGAGGAAAGCAAATGACTGGATATAGAGTTCAAAACCACAGTTATAAGGATACTCAAAAATCTTCTAGAAACCTCCAATAAATTTAGTGAGACCCTAAAGCAGCGGTTCTCAACATGTGGGTTGCGACCCCTTTGGGGGTCAAACGACCCTTTCACAGGGGTAGCCTAAGACCATTGGAAAATGCAGATATTTACATCACGATGCATAACAGCAGCAAAATTTCATGGTTGGGGGTCACCACCACATGAGGAACCGTATGCAAGGGTCGTGGCCTTAGGAAAGTTGAGAACCACTGCTCTAAAGGATATGAAAAAGGAACAACTAGAAATTAAGCATACACTGACTGAAATAAAGAATAATATACAGATATCCAACAGTAGACTAGAAGATTCCAAAAATTAAGTCAAAGATTTTAAATATGAAAAAGCAAAAAACACCCAACTGGAAAAGAAAAAAGAATTCAAAAATATGAAGATAGTGCAAGGAGCCTCTGGAGCAACTTCAAGGGTACCAACATCTGAATTATAGAGGTGCCAGAGAAGAGAAAGAGCAAGATATTGAAAACCTATTTGAAGAAATAATGATTAAAAACTTCCCCCACCTTAGACTTACAAGTCCAGAAAGTGCACAGAACCCCAAACAAAAGGAATCCAAAAAGGACTACACCAAGACACATCATAATTAAAATGCCAAGGGCAAAAACAAAGAGAGAAAATTAAAATCAGCAAGAGAAAAACAGTTACCTACAAGGGAGTA
The DNA here is from genome assembly GCA_004026805.1 of Lasiurus borealis. Classification (NCBI taxonomy): domain Eukaryota; kingdom Metazoa; phylum Chordata; class Mammalia; order Chiroptera; family Vespertilionidae; genus Lasiurus; species Lasiurus borealis. The sequence goes on along the minus strand of PVJN01026316.1, from coordinate 12,288 downwards.
TCCATATGATTGTCAGCTGATTTCTCAAGAGAAACTATGCAGGCCAGATGGAATGGCAAGAAATATTCAAAATGGAATAGAAAGAACCTACAACCAAGATTACTCTACTCAGCAAAGTTATCATTCAGAATTGAAGGGTAGATAAAGAGCTTCACAGCTAAGAAAAAGCTAAAAGAGTTCATCACCACCAAACCAGTATTACATGAACTGCTGAAGGGCATTCTTTAAGAAGAGAAAAAAGAAGAAAAAGGTAAAGATAAAAATTATGAACAACAAAGTCACAAGTAAATCTAAAACTCAAGTGAATAAAATGTCTGATGAACAAAATCAAATGGTGAATATAGAATCAGGGGTATAGAAAGAGAGTGGACTGACAATTCTCAGGGGAGAAGAGGGTGTAGGGGGTGCAGGAAGAGACTCGACAAAAATCATACACCTATGGATGAGAACAGTGCGGGGGTAAGGGCAGAGGGTGAGGTGGGAACGGGTGGAGGGGAACTATGGGGGAAAAAAGAGGAATAACTGTAATAATCTGAACAATAAAGATTTATTTTAAAAACTGAGTTGACTTAAATAAAAATTTAGCTATATAAAAGTAGGGATGGCCTATGAATATGGGGGAAAAAGGTGTAAAGCAAACTACTGAAATAGGAAACCCTGGCACAGAGTTTTATACTGTAGTTCTCAACACAGGAAAACACATTCTGATCCACATAAAACCACAAAAGAGTCCATTAGAGACATCAATAAGTGTATTACTGAATACACTGTTCTCAGTCAATACTTTTTAAGAAATATAGGAAAAAGAGTTTCACAAATTTTACTGTTCTAAGCAAACATTTCCAGGTTTATAGGAATCAAATAAGAAGGGTTATAATACAACAATATAAATGTACTTTTCAATATTTTACCTAAAGTGCTCATAAGCCATCTAATAATCTGAGCTACATATAATTATGTATAGCCTAAAGCTTTTGAGCCTATGATTTTTAGATAGACTTTTACACCCATTATGAAAATTGGGACATTGACTATCTCTAGTCTTTTGACACTTCTACTATCCCAAATTCCTCCAAGATACTTGGCAATAGCTCCAAAATCACAACTAGATTTTTTTGGTATTTCTTTTGTCCCTAATGACTTGAATTAACATAAACCATCAGTGTGCTCTCATCATCCAATCAATAAACATCTGAATATTTACTAATGGCTGAAAATATGTTTAAAATAGTTTCTCCTCAGGCCATGGTTGGTGTGCTCTGTGGTTAGATTGCTGGCTCATACACTGAACGATCATGGGTTCGATTCCCAATAAAGGACACATACCTAGGTTGCAGGTTCAATCCCTAGCCCAGGTCAGGGTGCATGCAGGAGGCAACCAATCCATTTGTCCTTCTCACACTGATGTTTCTCTTGCCTCTCTCTGTCTTTCTGTCTGTCTCTCCCCATTCCCTTCCTTTTACTCTCTCTAAAAATCAGTGGAAAAAATAATCCTTAGGTGAGGATTAACAACAACAACAAATGTTTTCCCTGGAAAATTCAGCGTTTAGCAAGAAAGAAAGACATATATCTACATTTATTTACAACATCACAAGTCCTACAATAGAAATATGTACAGAATGCCATGCTGTCTGGATTCAGAGGAAAACAGCCTTTGTGTGGCTTTAAAAAGGTGGAGTTATAAGAGTTAGGTCTTAAAGACTGTCCATGAATTCCCCAGGCAAAGAAGGGCATTCACACAAAATTATTAGTAAGTTCAATATTCAGGAAACACTAAGAATTTTGGCAAAGTTGGAGCTCAAAAAGCATGAAAGAAGTAGACAGAGCCTGATTGACATGGCTCAGTGGTTGAGCATTAATCTATGAACCAGCAGGTCATGGTTCAATTCCAAATAAGGGCACCTGCCCCGGTCGTGGGCTCAATGCCAGTGCAGGGCTTACAGGAGGCAGCCAATTAACGATTCTCTTTTATGATTGATGTTTCTATCTCTTTCCCTCTCCCTTATTCTCTGAAATCAATAAAAATATATTTAAATAAATAGACAGAAATGAAAGAAAAAATTGTTTTACAATCAATGTAAAGCAGTACAGTGCAGTGTCTTGAATATTTTAACTGTTCAATAAATAAGACCTACTATTACTTAGCATAACTTAGTGGGCCTGACATTTCCTTATTCCCTTTCATTGGTTTTGCAACTCCAAAAATGACATGATCACCATTATTCATGGTCTTTAACACTTCCACACCTCCAAGAAGTTATCTCTCATTGAGCAGATTAAGCTCAAACTAGAGGTTTACTTTGAGCAAGGTGTGTCTTTAGGTCATTTAATTACTCAATTCTATTTCTAAACCCCATTCCATCCTGATCTCAAGATATTACATCCTTGCCTTAACATGCCAAGTTCATGTTATGCTCTGCATTGATATGAATACATATAAGGCCAAAAGTATTGTTCATGACCCTATTCCTTATTTTATTCAGTAAAAAATGTTAGTGTTAGACCTGGTATCTTATAAATAATTTGGATTAAACTGTCTCATAAACATTATCTCTATATCTAAAATCTTCTTAAATCTGAGTTGTAACTCTGAAAACTATGTAAGTTTCCTTCCAGATTTTATAAAATACATTCCAGCTTTTCCCATGTGCCCAATTAATTTGGAAAATTCATTTTTATCTCAGAGTATTTATATATTCAAGTGTACAATTCTAGTTAGCTATTCACTTGCAATATCTCTACTCTTTTTTTTTTCACTATTTGAGTTCTCCAGGATTCCAAAGTCACTTTTAAACAACTTTGTTTCTTTTGATAGTTTCCTTCATCATCAAAAGTAAGTAGTGGGTCAGCAGTTTCAATGTCTTTCAGGTTTCCATTTTCCTAGTAAGTCTTCATGGAGCTAGACATAATTATCCTCAATAAAGAGTAAATATGTAATAGAATTGTATAATTGAAAACTATATAATTTTATTAACCAATGTCACCCCAATAAATTCCATAAGGAAAAAAGGAGCAAATAAACATCCACCATTATGACCCTTCTTTCTAGGTCATAGACTTTTTTTTCTTTCATTTTTTTATTTTGAGAGTACATTTATTAAGAGTACATAAAACAAGGAATGGCTTGGTTTAGAAGAAGCGACAGGAGAGAGCCCAGGTGGAGCTACTTTAGCTCACTGGAAAATCAGAGAAAAGGGGCCTTGGAGACAGGTTCCAGGGTTAACTTGGAAAAGCTGCTGCTGACCATTGCTCTCCTGGTTGCAAGTCCCATGGGGGATCCCTAGAGTTTAAGAGGTGCACTGAGAAAGAAGAAAGGGGTAGACTTGCACCGGAGAGGGTGAGCATCTAGGTTTTCTTAATCATATTAACTCTTCTGGATTCCTAAAGCAAATTTTTATGTTTTTTAAATTTTATTGAATTTATTGGAGTGGCATTCGTTAATAAAATTATATAGGTTTAAGTGTACAATTCTATAATACATCATCTGTGTATTGTATTGTGTGTTCACCATCCAAAGTTTAGTCTTTTTCTTTTAACATTTATGCTCCCTTTACCCTCTTCTACATCCCACCGCTCCCCCAAACCCCCTTTCCCTCTGGTAATCGCCACACTATTGTCTGTGACTATGAGTTGTCTTTTCTTTCTTTCTTTCTTTCTTTCTTTCTTTCTTTCTTTCTTTCTTTCTTTCCTTTGCTTAATCCCTTTGCCTAACTTTCAAAAACCCCTCCCCTTTGAGAGCTGTCAGTCTGCTCTATATATTTATGCTTCTGTTTCTATTTTGTTTGTTAAATTATTTTCTTCATTAGATTCCACATATAAGTGAGATCATATGGTATTTGTCTTTTTCTGATTGGCTTATTTTGCTTAGCCTAATATTTTCTCCAGTTTCATCTATGCTGTTGCACACATATATCACCATATACACATGATTTTGAAAGTTTTAAGCAAAGGAGTAAGATGATGAAAGTTGTTTAGAAATTGTGATCTGACATTTTTTTAATATATTTTATTCATTTTTTACAGAGAGGAAGGGAGAGGGATAGAGAGTTAGAAACATTGATGAGAGAGAAACATCAATCAGATGCCTCCAGCACACCCCCTACTGGAGATGTGCCCACAACCAAGGTACATGCCCTTGACCAGAATCTAACCTAGGACCCTTCAATCTGCAGGCCAATGCCCTATCCACTGAGCCAAACTGGTTTCAGCTGATATTTTCATTTGAGGGTTAGAAAACAGCATAAAGAAAGTCTACAAAAAAATCATTATAACTTTCAATAACCAAACTGTATAACACAATATCTTATATGTCCTGCAGTGAAATTTTGAAAGTCTTTAAAAACAATTTCTATCTAGACTTTCCTCCAAGCTTCAAAGAACATTTATTAAGTACCTATTTGATGCCAAACTAATAAAAATGGTCATGATTCTGCCTTCCTAGGGACATATGAGCTAAATAGATGGGTACATTAAACAAATCAATAAAGCAAAAAATTTGCATATTCATTTTAGACTCAAGAAATAATGGCTCTGAACTTTAAAAAGCCAGAATATCCATTGTCAGCAATGCTCAGATCCCAGAAGAAGGGGGGTGTTGTTTCAGATAAGGTGGCTGGCAAAGGCCTCTTTGATAATATGACATTCAAGCAGAAGCAGATGAACAAGCTAGCCAAATGGATGTTTGGAGAAAGAAAATTCCAGGCATATGAAAAGGAGCAAGCCTGATATGTTCAAGAAAAAGCAAGGAATATAATGAATTAAAGAAAAAAATAGCAGCAAGGAATAGAATGAATTAAAGAAAAAAATAGCAAAAAAATGGAATCAAGGAAATTGGTGAAGGACAGATCATGGAGGACATATGAACTTATTACAAATTTGAATTTGATTCTGACATGAGAAACCATTGGAGAATTTCTAGGGGAAAAAAAAATGGCCTAACCTAATTTGAGTTTCTCAAAAAAGTATTCTGACTGCTGCTTTAAGAAGGGACTATACTGGGAAAGGAGTCAGGCAGGGAGAAGAGGATTCATAGAAGTAGAGAGTATATTGGCTTTCTTCTCTTCTCCCAATAAACAAACCCCTAAATAACCATTCGAAAAGACTGGGCAAATCTTGCAAGGGTAAGGTTTGGCTGAACCAAAAAACCCAGAGGACCATGGTGTAATCACGAAGGCTGGAACTCAGACAAAGAGTAAACCTTGTAAGTGATCCCTGGCATTTGGAAATAATTGACAAGAAAATGGATGCTTTCCTCCACTTGAATATTATGAAGGTGTCTGCAGTTTCTTATGATGGCAGAGAACAGAGTAAGCAAAGAGAAAGAATCTAGCCTTTATCCATTGCTGAGGCAAGGATGTGAGTTCCTATAGGTCAGTGGTTCTCAACCTTTCTAATGCAGCAACTCTTTAATACAGTTCCTCGGGTTGTGGTGACCCCCAATCATAAAATTATTTTCATTGCCACTTCATAATGGTAATTTTACTACTGTTAAAGAATTATCATATAAATATCTTGTTTTCTGATGGTATTAGCTTTATAACAGGGTCGCCTAAGACCATCGGAAAACACAGATATTTATATTACAATTCATAATAGTAGCAAAATTACCATTATGAAGTAGCAACAAAAATAATTTTATGATTGGGGGACACCACAACATGAGGAACTATATTAAAGGATCGCAGCATTAAAAAGGTTATAGGCCAATGGGAAAACAAAGGAAGTATCCAGGCTTCAGCAACTCCACATAATCTAATTTTCTGCCAGAATACGGAAAAGGGAGAAAAAAGAGGACAGGGGGTGAGGTTGGATATACTAGTTGCACAGTATCTTCTTTACCTAGTATAGCCCGTTCTTTATGGGGGCTTTTGCAGCCAAATTACATGTAATATTTTTCACCTTTTCCTATACTCTCCTTTCTCTCCCACCCTACCATAGAGGAAACAGGAAAAGAGTAAAAAATAAAGGGTTCTAGTGAAAAAACAGGTTCTGCCCCACCTTTCTTTATCTCATAAACCCTTATCCCTGTTATACTGCTCCATAGGCATGTTGGAAAAATCCATACCCAAAGGATTGCTTATCTTCAGGGCCACTGCTCCTCATTCCTCATTATAACCTAACTTGCATTATAAGGATTCAGAGTAGTTTGCATAATATTTACAGACAATACTATAGCCAATTATGAAAATGAGCGGTTTTTCTAAACAGAACATAGAATAGGGTCATTCCTATCTTCCATCTAATGTGCTATCTTTATTTGATCTTGACAGAAATTCATATGCAGCTGCTTGAATAAAGTGCAACAATGATCTCTTTATACCTGTGGGGAGACTTTTTAAAAAATGAGGCTTTCGAGTTTCAGCTACTTAGTAACCATGTACAAAGAATCATATAATTAAATGATATGCAGAGGGTAAATAAATGATAGGGAACATTGATGATGATAGTATAGAGTCATATAGATGGCTTGAATAAAGATCCATTCATTCAACAAGTGCTTTTTGAATATTTACTATGTGGTGGGCACTGAGTATTGAATAGATTTCTTACAATCTAATAAGAGATGCAGATATTTCAAAAGTAAACACACATATTATATGTAAATTCAAATAAATGCTATCAAGCAAAAAAATAAGATGTAATAATAGAGAACTCTTTACATTTGGGGGGTAAGGGAAATTTCTCTGAGCAAATGACATTTAAGTTGATAACTGAAGGATAAAAAAGGAACCAGAAGATGAAGAGTTGGAGCAAAAGCTCTGATGTGGAAAAAGCTTGGTGTGTGCCAGAAATGTCAGGCGAACCAGTAAGACATGAATTTAGAAAAAAAAGTAGACAGCAATGTAGGATAAAGTTAGATGGATGGTTGCACATGTTACAGACATACAGGACCTTGTTAGACATGCTAAAGGCACTTGTTTGGATTTTATTCCAAGTATAGTAAGAAAACTTTGATGGTTTTAAACTTTGAAGACCCACATTTATAAAAATCAGCAGAACTGTGGATTATGTGGAAGAATCAACTGAGTAGGAGCCAAAGTGAGAAGGTAATTGCAAAAGATCAAAGGTATTATCTTGTATTAGATGGTAACAGTGGAGATGAAGAAAACTAAGCCCTTTTTCCTTCTGATTTTATTGGTACATGCTTATGAGAGACAAGCTCATTACAGTTTCAACTACCACATTTACAGTAATCCTATATAACAAAAGCCTAATATGCTAAATGTCTGGTCATCCGGTTGTCATAATATTCTAATGATATGCTAAGGCTGTTCAACCACTCACTATGATGTGCACTGACCACCAGGGGGCAGACAGTTGACCAGTCAATATGACATGCACTGACCACCAGGGGGCAGACACTCCAACCAGCAGGTTAGCTTGTTGCTGGGATCTGGCTAATTGGGACTGAGCAAGAAGGGCTGGACACATCCTGAAGCTTTCCCATGGTCCCTCCCTGGCTAACCAACCTCCTGCATCCCTCCCCAGCCCCAATCGTGCATCTGTGGGGTCCCTCAGCCTGGTCTCAGTCTCACAATCTGGGACGCCTCGGGGGATGTCAGAGAGCCAGTTTCGGCCCAATCCCACTCAAGCAGGAGCTGTCACCTGGTGGTCAAAGCACTCACACAGGGGGAGCACCACTCTGCCAGAAGCCAGGTTCACGGCTGGTGAGTGCAGCAGCAGTGGTGGGAGCCTCTCCCACCTCCGAGGCAGCACTAAGGATGTCCAACTGATGGATTGGGCCTAAACCATCAGTCACAGACATGCCCTGAGGGCTCCCGGACTGCAAGAGGACACAGGCCAGGCTGAGAAATCCCCCCGCTCATTCCCCCTCCTCCTGGAGTGCACGAATTTCATACATCAGGCCTCTAGTGACTCATAAATCTCTCTGGATGAAATTTCTTTTCTAAAATCCTAATTTTCCTCACAACCACCATATAGCCAAAAGCTTAATAGACACTTCCCTTTAAACAGTACAAATTCAAATGTAATTCATCTTTTCCTCAAAGCTTGTTGCCTTATGACTTCTCATCATTCTCTCTATCACTTGGAATCAAAACTTTGGCATCATTTTTGATGCCTTCCTTTCTAACACCCACATCCAGGATAGCAAAGCATTAAGAGTATGTACTCTGGCGTCAGAATACTTAGGCCAATGAATTGGAATGGTGTACAGGCTATTTACATAATATTATAGTTGCTATTTCTATACTCTAGATTGTACATTATATATCAGGAATTTTTTTATTTTAACACGTTTATGGCCTAAAACGTGGAATAATTCTAGCCGATCACACTAGCAGTTTCAGGTACAGTGTATCCAAATCAAACATAGCAACATGGTCAGAGAAAAATATCTGATCCTATTCAGTTATATTGAGAAGAAAATATTGTTTTCTGTTTTTCAATGACTAGTATGCAAACTACCACAGTCCTTACACTGAGTCAGAAATAGTGAGCCATGGTGGCCCTAGAGAAAGATGAACATTTTTTTTCCCAAGAAAACCTAAAAACCAACCCAGCTAAAGATAAAGCCAAAGTTTCAGAAAGGAATAATAGAATCTCAGTAATTATAAAGAAAATGAGAAAAGCCAAGATCCAAGAAAGAACATTTTTGAGTGAGAAGACCAAATCGTTAAAGGCAGTACCTGCACACAGTGAGGAGGGAGAGGAAATAGAACCTATAAAGGATTCAGAGAAGCAGGGTCCAGACAGAACATTAATAATCTTCCCTTTGTCCCTTCCAAATTCTCTCTCCACCTGCTCTGTGGTAGGGAAATGGGGTATATGTATGATACTGTATGAATAACATCTATGAGTTCTCTTGCCCTCTTCCTTTCCGTAGTGTACAGTCAATAGGATGTATACCAGCAAAATAAGAGAGAAAAGAGAGAGGGTGGGGTATTTATACCTCTGATTACCCTCTGCAAGATTTCCATGGACCTGCCTTATACTCTCAACTAAAGGCTAGAGCTTCTGCTAGCAATTGGCCATTGTTATTCTAACCAGATTTCTTTATTTTCCCTACATGTTTATAAATTGTCACCTTATTTTTTTAAATTGTCTCCTTTTAAACTCAACACAAATTATCCAATTTGCATGTGCAATTTATTTCTTCCTAGGATTCATACTGAGAAGAGGTAAAAAAAAAAATAGAATTAGAAGCCACAAGAGTAATTACAGGGGTTGGGGGGGAAGATTACTGAGTTACATGATTAAAAAGCCAGCTGTTCTTTTTTAGAGAGTGGAATGAAGAGGTCTCCAGTGGACACCCTCATCCCGGTTTCTTTTCAGGGGCTTATTAAACAGTGTTTATACCTACTTGAGCTGACTCCAAAGAAACAAGCAAGTGCCTGACTGCAGATTTCATTTAACCTAAATCATCTCAGGAAATTTCCTACTAAATATCTAAAATAATTGTGGGAGGAGTGGAGTGAAAAAGTAGAAATGAACCACTGAGGGAGCCAACCTACTTTCATTATTTTGAGGGACAGGAACTTTTCAAACTCGGCAAGCTTCCCAATCTGCAGTGAACCAAATTAAAGTAAACAGAATTTTTAAATGAACCCAAACTCAATTAGACAATGGAAACAAACATTTCTCTTCAATTAATATGTGAGATCATGTCTCATAGTTGTATGCTGGACACTTTTTCCTTTATTTGATTTGTTTGCCATCCACTGCCTTTCACAGAGTACTCTAGAACAGATATGCCAGACCATGGGAAGATCTGAGCCATCCCAAACCTCTCTGCCTCACCCTTGTTTTCTGTGCACGAACAGATGCTTTGCCATGTGGCCAATTCCCAACATGGAGTTGAGGGACAACAAAGGTGACAGCTGAACACAGAGACACAGAAAAAGAGAGTTATGCATTTTTAATGCTACTTCTGTAGCCAGAGCTGATATGCCTTTGCAGTTTATAAACTTGTGATATGACTGCTGAGATCACTCTACCAACTGACAGTGGAAAATTACTACTATTTTCATAACAACAAAAAACAGTCTCTGCCAATAATGTCAAGTCTATCCTAAGAAAAGTTGGAGGTTTTGAGGAGGTGATGGTTGAAGAAGATCACATAGCTTCCTCCATGAAAATTTTCAATTCTATGATTATTATATAAACTAAAGGCCTGGTGCACAAAATTCATGCACAGAAGAGGGAGGGAGTCCCTCAGTCTGGCTTGCACCCTCTCACAATCTGGGTACCCTCAGGAGATGTCCAATTGCCGGTTTAGGCCCAATCCTGCAGCCAGTTGGATATCCCTCTTGCAATCCAGGACCGCTGGCTCTGAACCTCTTGTCTGCCTGCCTGCTTGCCCCTAACCACTCTGCTTGCCTGTCTGATTGCCCCTAACCCCTCTGCCTGCCTCCCTCATCACCCATAACCACTACGTGCTGTCTGATCACCCTAACCACTCTGCCTGCCTGTCTGACCGCCCCTAACCCCTCTGCCGGCCTGTCTGATCACCCTTAACTGCCTCTGCCTGCCTGCCTGATTGCCCCTCACCACTCACCTGCCTGCCTGATCACATCCAACCACTCACTTGCCTGCCTGATCTCCCATAACCACCTTTGCCTTGGCCCCCACTACTGTGGCTTCATCCAGAAGGACATCCGGAATGACATCTGGAAGGTTGTTGGGCTGTCCGGTCTAATTAGCATATTACACTTTTATTATTATAGATGCTGCTAAAGGAAGTGTCTGGTAAAACTACAGTATAATTCAAACACAGATATTATAATGCATGCCAATCTAAAGGAAGGATAAAATTTTTTTTTTAAAGTTGTGGTTTTTGTTTTAATAATTCACAATACATTTAAGGGATGCATTTGAGGACTTGGAAATCTATATATTGTTAGATAATTCATACATAATTAAAGTGTACATATAATAATATTAACATACCTCTCAGATTTGAAAAGATTTTGTAATAAAATGACATTGAAGAATGAAATATAAAAATAAATTAAATTTCATAAATGTATATAAGACTTTCATCTCTAAAATATTTTTCTTTTTCATAAGAAAGATCAATTTATAAATATGTGTCATGTACAAGTTCTTAAAAGTACAGTCTATATTTACCACTCAATAAAAGTAGAAATAATTAACAGGTTACCAGAAAAAAAATTAACTACTTAAAAATTAAGATTCAGGCTTCTACCTAATCTTTAAATCAAAGAAGAAATTAAAACTGAAAGTTTCTAAAAAGCATGGAAATATGAAATCTCCATAGCTTCTATTTATTTAACCAATGAACATTTGCTGAGCACCTGCAAATCCCCTGATTTGATAACCTCTCTTTCGGGTTTATCATGATTGCATACAACAAAATGAATTTTGAAGAATGAATTTCATCACACTCAAATATTTTTTAAAAATCTCATCTAAAAGCTTAGTAATTTAACTTTGGGACAGGTATTTTGGTTAATGCCAGAATTATTTCTGAATATTCTATATCAAGAATTTATTACTTCTGATATTGATGCAGCTATGTGATAAGACAAACCCAGCATTTCTTAACATTTATATTATCCCTTCCAAGGATTTAATTCTGTAGGTGTTCTATATTTATATGATCAATGAACCCTTTGAAAGCTCAGAAATCTCAGTAAGCAAAGACCAGATCTGGAAAACTCCATTCATACTGGATCAGGATTAGGAAGATTACTTCCCTATGATCTCTATATGTCTCCTCCATTAACTTTTAATTGTAATTTAATACTATTAAATGACAAGAAATTAACACATTTAAAAGCATATGGCATTCCCAAATTCCTTCAGGAGTCAGGCATATAGGTGTAAATGGGCAGAGGTAGGTATAAAAACTTGAGACATAATGCTGTCTATGGTGAGGTACATTGTTCGTGAATATCCAAAAAAAACATTTAAGGTTAAGGTTTTACAACATTATCCAGCCAAATGCATACATCTGAAGGCTGAATTTGGCCTGAGGACAACTCATTTGTAATGGCTGGTCAAGTTTCTAATCAAGAATCCAGCAGTGTTGATGATTTAATAATTAAAACTTTTTTTATTAATTTTTTATACATATCTCCCCATTGCCCCCTCTCCTTCCCAGGCATACCCCCCCCCCCAGTGTCTATGTTCATTGGTTATGCTTATATGCATGCATACAAGTCCTTTGATTGATCTCTTATCTACCTCACCTAACTTTAATCTTCCTGCTGTAATTTCACAGTCTGTTTGAAGCTTTACTGCCTCTGTATCTATCCTTTTGTTCATCAGTTTATAATGTTCTTTATTATCCACCAATGAGTGAGA
>PVJN01026315.1:0-29177 GCA_004026805.1 Lasiurus borealis | reverse complement strand
CAGCGCGGAGGCCGAGCCGGGGCCCTCCATCTGCGGCGGGTGGAGAGCGGGGGGGCCAAGAGCGCCGAGGAGTCCGAGTGTGTGAGTGCGCGCGGGCGGGGCGGTGGCCTGCGGGCCGGGGCCGGGGGCGGGGGGTGGGAGGTGCGGGGCGGCTGGGAGGCGGGGGTCGCTGCCGAGGCCCCCGGTGTGTGTTGGGGTGTAGGACGGCTCCCCCCGGGCCGTCTGCATCCGGAGCCCCCAGGGAGGAGGCGGGGCTGGGGGCGCCTGGGAGGAGTGCGGAGCCGCTGCGGAGCCGCAGCGGATGTTTTATTCCGAAGCGGGGCTTGAGGCGAAGAGCCCGGGCCCCCCTCCCTCAGATGCTCCTTGTCCAAGAGGTGCCGTGGCTCGCCGCCTCCCTCTCTAACCGTTCTGTGTTGGGTCTTCACCTCTCTGCCTCTGGAAATCGCCGCACTAACCCATGGCTTCTTCCTTGCAGGAGAGTGAAGATGGCATCGAGGGCGATGGTGAGTAGCATCATGGTGGGGGTATTTTTTTGCCCCAAAACTCGGGTCACCTCTATTTCCGGCAGTGGACATCTCAGGATGTTAGGGATTTGCGGGGGGAGAGCGGTACCGAGTGGCTCTTTGTAGCATAATCCTCAGGAGCATAACGTTTTAGCGGTATGTATGCTCGTAGGCCAGTCCCTCCCTGAGCCCGTTTCCCATCTGTCAATGGGGACCATAATTTTACCTACTTAATAGGTCGGTATCAGATTTACATTATGGTTAGCAGTCAGGAAATGTAATTATAATCATTTCTGTGTTTTTTTTTTCCTTGATGTATTTCTATTTTCTTTTCTTTTCAGCTGTTCTCTCGGATTATGAAAGTGCGGAAGACTCAGAAGTGAGTGTGATAGGTTTTTTTCCTTTGGTGTATATATTTAAACGTATTTTAAAGATATATGTGTATATATATATATATATATATATATATATATATATGCCTGTGGTTCAAAATTATCATGACCTACTTGTTACTCTTCTTTTGCATTCTTTCTGCTTTGGAAAAGCTGATATATAAGGTCTTAACATTTTTAATTTTATTTATTGATTATAGAAAGAGAAACACCAATTTGTTGTTTCAAGCATTCATTCATTCATTGGTTCTTGTATGTGTTCTCACTGGGGATCGAACCTGCAACCTTGGCATATTGGGGTAATGCTCTAACCAACTGAATTACCAAAGGTCTTGTTCATTTAGAGCAGGGGTGGGAACCTTTTTTTCTAACAAGGGTCATTTGGATATTTATAACGTCATATACGGGCCATACAAAATTATCAACTTAAAAATTATGTTGCTATGAAAAAAGCTAGATTTATTGAGACACACACTGATGGGTTGTCTCCTGCAAACCCCCACTCCCCACTAGGGCTGGGGATTGAGCCTGTGACCACGGTATGGGCCCTTGACCAGAATAGAATCTGGGAATCCTTCGGTCTACAAGCTGATGCTCTAACCAGTGAGCAAACTGACTAGGGCTCATTTTGAAATAGAAATTATAATTTTGATAAATAAGCATATCTTTCTGGCATGCGTTTATTGTCTGCAGGAATGCTGTTCTACTTTATTTCTCATAATAATTACATATGATATGTAACCATTTTCCTGTTGATTTTTATGTAAAATTAGTTTTTCTGGTATCTTAGAAGTGGCTCAGAATAGCTTTTTCTAACTTCACAGAGCTCCCTTTTTTGTTGTTTCCTGTAGTGTTAAATGTATAGTGGCTCGCTTTTTGGGATTTTCTGCTTTTATTCCTGCTAACGTGTTTTATTTCTAACTTGTTTTAGAGCTTCTCTTTCCTTCATTTCTTTTATCCCTTTTCTGCTCGATATGACTTTCCTCTCAACCATGTCTCTTCAGTGTGGGACCCTATCCCAGGAAGGAGCCCTAGTACCCCCCGGTCAATTTCAAGATTTTGGAGGGGTTGGACCGCTCTAGCGGTCCTTATCATAGGATCCATATGCTTATATGCTAGCGGAGACCGTGAAATTCCTCCTAGTTTCAACTGTTCTCAATTTTGCTTTCCACTGAAAACCTATTGATTATTTCAGCGTTCTCCTGTTCTCAGATCCACTTCTCTGCTTTCTCTGGCACTGACACCAATTTAGTACAGGCCTTGCGGCTGTTGGTGCTTTGTTCTTTTTGTATGTGTGTACTTTGTTATGTGCATTTATTTTAGGATACTTTGTAACCTAGGTGTTTTTTTTTGGTGTTATCAGAAGGGTTTTGATTTTGTTGTCTAGAAGTTCTCATTTCATGTGGAGATTTGAAGAGATCAAAACTATGCTACTGCCATTTTTTTTCAGAATCCTTCAAGAAGAATTTTTTTAAATTTTATTTTATTGATTTTTCACAGAGAGGAAGGGAGAGGGATAGAAAGTCAGAAACATCGATGAGAGAGAGACATCTATCAGCCGCCTCCTACACATCCCACACTGGAGATGTACCCGCAAGCAAGGTACATGCCCCCAACCGGAATCGAACCTGGGACCTTTCAGTCTGCAGGCCGACGCTCTATCCACTGAGCCAAACAGGTCTTGGCAAGAATAATTTTTTTAATTCTTTTTTTTTTTTTAATATATTTTATTGATATTTTTACAGAGAGGAAGGGAGATAGTTAGAAACATCGATGAGAGAGAGACATCGATCAGCCGTCTCCTGCACACCTCCCACTGGGGATGTGCCCGCAACCAAGATACATGATGCCCTTGCCCAGAATCGAACCTGAAACCCTTCAGTCCGCACGCTGATGCTCCATCCACTGAGCCAAACTGGTTTGGGCAAGAAATTTTTTTAAAGAAACTTGACTCTGAAGGAAGAGGCTAGAGAGAGATGGTAGCTGGAAAGAAGCCTATGAGTTTAAGAGATTGTTTGTTGGTTATTTTTTAAAGTTGGAGACTCAAGTATGGTTAAAGATGTAAAGAATGAGTGAAAGGGAAGGCCAGAGGAGGGAGTAGGTAACGTACTGGTGTTTTTTGACCGAGTGCGTGAGAAATAGGAATGTGACGAGGGAAACATCTTTAGTTGTAACTGTGGAGAGGTGGGAAGGAAGGTGTGGGAGGAAGCTGGTGTTGCCCTCTTTGTTTTGTTTTCTCTGAGAAATAGAAGGAAAGACATAAAAAAGGTTGGTGGAGAGTAGAGGTAAGAGTTGTGAGACTAGCTGGCCTGTGTGGCTCAGTGGTTGAGCCTCGAACTATGAACCAGGAGGTCACAGTTTGATTCCCGGTCAGGGCACATGCCTGGGTTGTGGGCTTGATCCCCAGTATGCCATGTGCAGGAAGCAGCTGATCACTGATTTTCTCTCATCATTGATGTTTCTGTCTCTCTTTCCCTCTCCCTTCCTCTCTGAAATCAATAAAAATAAATTTAAAAAAGAGAGAGTTGTGAGACTAAAAGAGGATTGGGTAGTTGAGGTTGAAGGTGACATTGATACATGGTGTGTGTGTGTGTGTGTGTGTGTGTGTGTGTGTGTGTGTGTGTGTGTGTTTAACTCCTTTCAGTGATGGTCAGTAGTCTTAGACCTAGAGAAAGGAGACATATGACTTGGTCCAATCCTGAGCACATGAGAATGGCAAGGGAATTGAGAGTGTTAGTAGTGATTAAAGCAAATGGGCCTTCGAATCTAGAGAGAGGAAAGGGAATGTAGGAAAGAACTGAATGATAGGGAGAAAGTGGGAAGGTCAAGGGAGTGGATATCTCAAGTTGTAGGTGAGAGAAAGGAAAAACTGGGTAAGAATAGAAATAATAGGCAGGGTTTTTTTTTTTTAAAAAAAAACCACCTTTATTGACATGTCATTCGATTTATCCATTTAAAATGTACAGTTCTATGTTGTTTTTTTTAAATACATGAATGGGAATCATTTTTTTTTAAGTATGTTTTTATTGATTTCAAAGCGGAAGGGAGAGAGAAACATAGATGATGAAAGAATCATTAATTGGCTGCCTCCTGCACACCCCCTACTGGGGATTGAGCCTATAACCCGGGCATGTACCCTGGTTGGTTGGGAATCAAACCATGACCTCCTGGTTCATGGGTCAATACTCAACCACTGAGCCACATTAATTCTGTTTTTTTTTTAATGTATTCACAGATATATGTGGACATTACCACAGTTTCAGAACATTTTTATCACCTTAGAAAAAACCCTGTCATTGAGTTGTCATTCCTGCCCGTAGTTCCTCCATCTGCATCCCTCCTGCCCTTAAACAACGCAAGTCTACTTTCGGTGTCTAGAGATTTCCCCGTTCTGGCCTTTCATATGAATGGGATCATGTACCATGTAGGCTGGTGTGACTGGCTTCTTTCACTTAGCTTGTTTTTAGTAAATGGTAGCATGCATTAGTAACTTCATTCTGTGTTCTGGTTGAATAATATTTTGTTGTGTGGATAGGTCACATTTTGTTTACTCATTCATTCATTGATAGACATTTGAATTGTTTCTAATTTTTTGTTATGAGTAATGCTGTTATAAACATTAGTGTACAACGTTTTGTGTAGAAATACGTTTTCATTTCTCTTGGGAATTCTATGACTGGAATTGCTGAGTCATTTGGTAACTGTGTAATCGTTTTAGGAACAGCCAAACTGTATTCCAAAGCAGCTGCACCAGTTTACATTCCCAAAAGCAATGTATGAGAATTCTAATTCCTCCACATACTAGACAGCACTTGTTATTGTCTTGATTTTTTTATTCCAGCCATTTTAGTAGGTATGACATGATATCTCATTTCAGTTTGCATTTTCCTGATGATTAATGATGTTGAGCATTTTTTCTTGTGTATATCAGCCAGTTTGCATACTTGGAGAAAGGGCTATTCAGATACTCTGTCCCTTTTTTAAAATTTGTTTTTATTGATTTTGAAGAGAATGGAAGGGGAGGAGGGGAGAGAGAGAAAAACATTGACGTGAGAAAAACACCTTGATTGGTTGACCCTTACACTAGGGGTTGAACCTTTAACCCAGGTACACGCCCTTGACCTGGAACCAAATCCGTGACCCTTTATTTTGCAAGCCAGTGCTCTAACCACTGAACAAACAGATGAGAGTTTCGACAATCAGTATGTTTTCTCTCTTGTTGTGCTGTTGGTGTCATACCTAAGAAGCCTTTGCTGAATCCATGCCAGACCCAAAGTCTGCAAATTAACCCCATGTTTGTTTCTTTAATTTTTATTAAAGAGAGAGAGAAACATTGGTTTGTTGTTTCACTTGTTTATGCATTCATTGATTAATTCTTGTATGTGCTCTGACTGGGGATCAAGAGAATTTGTGAGAGTGTATTCGAACCAACCAGGTAACATATCCCAGGGAGCAAGATCTCAAATGCTCCAGAGAATAACAGTTTTATTGATTATTTTATGGGTTGGAAATTAAGGAGGGAATGTAAGGAAGATTACATGGAGGTGGGGAAAGCAAAGAGGGTTGGATTACAGGATAGTTAACAAGCTTATGTGCTCTTTTAGGGTGGTTGCTTATTCAAAGGTGTGTTAATCTAGATGTACAGAAACAATGGACAGGGCTTACTTAGGGCAAAGATAAACCCTTGACTGAGGAAGTTACAAGCCTGAAGCGTTACTACCCACCCTGACCTGCCCTGTTAGGAATTTATGATCAGATCACCCTGGGAGGGTATTTTCTTTCCTTTTTTTTTAAATAATTTCAGAGAGGAAAGGAGAGAGAGAGAAACATCAATGACGAGAGAGAATCATTGATTGATTGGCTGCCTCCTGCACGCCCCCTACTGGGGATTGAGCCTACAACCTTGGCCTTGACTGGAATCAAACCTGAGAACCTTCAGTCCGCTGGTCAACGCTCTATCCACTGAGCCAAACCAGCTAGGATGAGGGTACTTTCCATTGAACCCCTTGTTTTGCCCACACAGGTAAGACTGGTCTGCAGTGTGGCTGTGGAAATGGTTGGCTGAGGTGGAGGTGAAGACTGCGAGCTCATTGCTAAAGTATTAAAGTTAATGACAGTGTGGGCCTAGGCAGAAGCACAGGGGTATAGGCAGATGATAGGTGCGACCCCTTCCCCCCCAGAGGAGCAGGAGTTTAAAATGAGGCCGGAGGAGTTGGATTGGAAGAGACATTGAGAACAACCCACCCCTTACTCTGAAATATGTGGAGTGCAGAGTGAGCTAAGACCACCGCAGTGAGAATTTTGCTAGGGAAGCAATTGATTTAGGGGAGATTTAGGCATTGGCGTTGGGAAGAGTGTTCACTAAAGTGGAATCAGCAGTAGGGGAGTTTGTCTCTGGAGAAGGGTTTTGATGTTAACTCTGAGTCAAAACTATGTGACCCTAGACTAGCACTTCGGCTTCAGTTAGATTAGACATGGACTAATTTGGAGTCTCCTCAGCTCTGTGCCATTGTATCTTCTGCCTGCCCTGGAAACAGAATTAGTTGCCTCATTTGACATTCTGCCACAGACTAGAGGAGGTGGAGCTAAAACGAAGTTCCCTTATTAATCATGATACTATTTTAAGATGTTTAAATTCAGAGTGTGTATGTGTGTGTGTGTGAGGGGGGGGAGCGGGGGAAGGAGATATTAAGGTCTCATAAAGCACCAAGCAAGATTCTTGCAATTTCTGCTTCAGAACCTGCATGGAACATAGGGTCAAGGAAAGAACTGAATGATCACCACATACCTATCCCCATCTCTAGAGGAGGGAAAACTTCTTATGATCGAGGAAGGAATCAAGGGTATTTAGTAGTTAAAAAGCTATGGGTAAAGGCTTAGTGTGGGTAGGATTAAGCAGTGTTCCTCAGTTCTGTGGGTTTCATACCAGTATCATCTTTCTGAAAATCTAAGCCCAGACATAGAGGCCAAAATGCCCAGATGCTAAAGAGAGAAGAATGGGGAAGAGGAATTAATTGGCTTGTCTGGACCAATCAGGCTGGTTCAGCTCTCTTTGAAAAAAGGGCAAGAACTAAGACCATTTTGCCTCATCAGGAATCTGACAGTGAGTCTCTGATCAGATTCCTGAAGCCAGCTTGGATCTAGTTACAAAAGAGTCTGGTTCAGGTCTCAGGTCTCCAGTAGGAGAATAAGAGCGGTTATACACATTTTTCCCAGGTGGCAATGCAGTGTATTAGTACCCTGACATGTTAACCCGACAACCTGTTGGTCTGCAGAATGACAACCCAACCAACTGAGCCACACTGGCCAGGGCAAAGCCACTATTTTCAACTTAATAATAATGCCTTGCTCAGTGGATAGAGCATCCGCCTGTGGACTGAAAGGTCCCAGGTTCGATTCCACTTGGGGGCATATACCTTGTTTGCGGGCACATCTCCAATGTGGGGCGTGCGGGAGGCGGCTGATGGATGTCTCTCTCTCATCGATGTTTCTGACTTTCTATCTCTCTCCCTTCCTCTCTGTAAAAAATCAATAAGATATATTTTAAAAAAGAAAACAGAAAAAAACAGTATAGTTATTAGGCATTGAATGTTTAAGAGACAATTAATGGAGAAGGAGAGAAATTATCAATACAAATTAAGCTCCCTCTGTATGCTAGGCACTTTACTACCTCCTATTCATATTCCCTGGGTTTGTTCCCAGAGGCTGCTACTGTTACAAGTTGATTGCATATCTTTCTGGAAAGCTGATATGGATTTATATATGTATATGTGGGTATATTTTGTGATTTTATCCTCTAGAAATTTTAGTAAAAATACTTAAAAAAATATTTTTATTGATTTCAGGAAGGAAGAGAGAGAAACATCAGTGATCAGAGGGAATCATTGATTGGCTGCCTCCTGCATGCCCACTACTGGGGACTGAGCCTGCAACCCACGCAAATGCCCTTGAATCGAACCCGGGACCCTTCACTTTGCAGGCCGATGTTCTATCCACTCAGCCAAACTGGCTAGGACTGCTTTTAATTTTTAAGTTTGTTAGAAAATGTTTTCCTAAAGAATGGAAAACTTTAAAATGCACCTTTCAGCCTTTTGGTGGGAGTGTTGTCCCATACACCAAAAAAGGTTGTGGGTTCGATTCCAGTTAGGACACATACCTAGGTTGCCAGTTGATCACTGGTCAGTTGGAGCGGGTAAGTAGGCAACTGAGCAATGTTCTTCACATCAGTGTCGTTGCACGCTCCCCACCCCTTCCTTCTGGAATCAATGAGAAACATATCCTCTGATAAGGATTTTTTTAAAACCTTTTTTATTTTTTAAAGCACCTTTCAGGTCTTTCTCCACAGATGACAAGGAAACTTTTTTCAGGGTGAAGGAGAGTACAGTGAAGAGGAAAACTCCAAAGTGGAGTTGAAATCAGAAGCTAATGATGCTGCTAATTCTTCAGCAAAGGAAGAGAAGGGAGAAGAAAAGCCGGACTCCAAGGGCACTGTGACGGGAGAGAGGCAGAGTGGGGATGGCCAGGTCAGTACCCCCCAAAGGCCTCCGTTTGGGGGCTGGAAGAGGGGCTTGCAACTTTAGAGGGAGTAAGGAGCCCGTTGTCCTCCAGGAGAGCACAGAGCCTGTGGAGAACAAAGTATCCAAGCATTTGGATGACGACGAAGATCGCAAGAACCCTGCATACATACCCCGGAAAGGGCTCTTCTTCGAGCATGATCTTCGAGGGCAAACTCAGGAGGAGGAAGTCAGGTAACAGCCACTGTGACTGTATGTGTTTAGTGTTCATTGTATGCTAGGCACTTTGCTGCGGTGCTTCACCTACATTCATAGCATTTTTAAGGTAAGTACTACCTCTTTACAAAGGAGGAAAGGAAAGCTTAGAATATATATATATATTTTAATATATTTTATTGATTTTTTACAGAGAGGAAGGGAGAGAGATAGAAAGTCAGAAACATCGATGAGAGAGAGACATCGATCAGCCGCCTCCTGCACGCCCCACACTGGAGATGTGCCCGCAAGCAAGGTACATGCCCCGACCGGAATCGAACCCGGGACCTTTCAGTCTGCAGGCCGACGCTCTATCCACTGAGCCAAACCGGTCTCGGCAAAAGCTTAGAATATTTGGTAACTCTTGGTGCAGCAACTAGGATCCACACTTAGCCTCCAGTTGCCTTCCTTCAGCTGAGGCTCAAGGCCTCTGGGATGTGAAGTACTTGAATAGGCTGCCGTATAGTAGAGTCTTTCCAAGAGGCTGAGCAGTTTGAAGTGAAACCTTTACTTCTGTTCCTGTTGCATTGAGCCCAGCAGGCCCTGAGGTACTGGCTCACTCTTGCTTTCGAGAGGCCTGATTTAAATCTGGAAAGACGGAAAGACTACGTGAAGTTTCTTCTGATTCCATGCCCACACCTGTATGTTTCATGAACATCTTTACCTGACAGATTCTGCCAACCTAAGACACTTTTCCCTGGTTTTATCCAGACCCAAGGGGCGTCAGCGGAAGCTGTGGAAGGATGAGGGTCGCTGGGAACATGACAAGTTCCGGGAAGATGAGCAGGCCCCGAAGTCCCGACAGGAGCTCATTGCTCTTTATGGATATGACATCCGTTCGGCTCACAATCCTGATGACATCAAACCCCGAAGAATCCGGAAACCCAGGTGAGACATTTTGGAGCCTAGACTATTGATATTGTAGAAAGAACTCGGCTTTTTTTTTTTTTTTTAAATATATTTTATTGATTTTTCACAGGAAGAGAGAGGGATAGAAAGTCAGAAACATCGATGAGAGAGACATCGATCAGCGGCCTCCTGCACGCCCCCTACTGGGGATGTGCCCGCAACCAAGATACATGCCCTTGACCGGAATCGAACCTGGGACCTTTCAGTCCGCAGGCCGACGCTCTATCCACTGAACCACACCGGTTTTGGCAAACTCGGCTTTTTTAAATACCATCCCAGCAAATAATTGAATGGGGGAGGAATATGGGACACATTCCTGACGTTCACTTTAAGACTTTTTTATTCCGTGTATTCAGGTTTGGGAGTCCTCCACAAAGAGATCCAAATTGGGTTGGTGAGCGACCGAACAAGTCTCATCGCCACCAGGGTCCCGGGGGGACCCTACCACCAAGGACATTTGTCAATAGGAAAGCTGCAGGTACTGGTCGCATGTCTGCTCCAAGGAACTACTCTCGGTCTGGGAGCTTCAAGGAAGGTCGTGCTGGATTTAGGCCTATGGAGACTGGTGGACAGCATGGTGGCCGGTCTGGCGAGACTGTGAAACATGAGAGTAGTTACCGGTCACGGCGCCTGGAGCAGACTCCTGTGCGGGATCTGTCTCCAGAAGAAGATGCCCAAGTGCTTGGCAGTCCTGAGAAGGAAGAGGTGGCCACCTCAGAGGTGACAGCTCCTGTTTCTGCGCCTGACACTGCACCACCGCCCCCTGACAGACCTATTGAGAAGAAATCCTATTCCCGTGTAAGAAGAACCAGAATCAAAGCTGGAGACGCAGTCAAGATAGCAGAGGAGATGCCTCCTCTGCCTGAAGGGCTGACCCCCACCCCTCAAGTTCCAGAAGCGGCTCCTCCCTCACCTGCTAAGACTGGGAACTGGGAGGCTCCGGTGGATTCTGCTACAAGTGGACTTGAGCAAGAGGTGGCACAACTGAACATAACAGATCAGAATTGGAATCCGGGGCAACCTTCATTCCTGCCGCCACGCGAACTTCGGGGTAGGTACCTTAGGGTTAGTAACTAGATTCCCGCGCCCGCGCACGTCCCCCCCTCACCCCCCCCTTTTTACAACTCTGGGTTTAGGACATTGGACTTAATTTCAGGGATGTGGTGTCTGACGAATATCTATTTTCATTAACTGCAAAAAAATAGATGTATTCCTAGATATATTCATCCAAGGACCTTATAGCAGTTTTATCTGTTAACCTAAGACTACCCTACTACCTTACCTACTATTAACCAATAATGAGTTCTTGATGCTGAGTAGGTTGGAGTGTTGTACCATATACCTAAAGGTGACAGGTTCGATTCCAGGTAAGGGTACTTACCTAGGTTGTAGGTTCCAACTCCTGTCAGGGTGCATATAGGAGAAAACCAATTAACGTTTCTCTTACTGTCTCTCTCTTTCCCCTCCTTCCTCCTTTCCCTCCCTCTCTTCCTCTTCTTCCTTCATCCCCCCTCTAAACATCCTGGGTGAGGATTGCGGAAAAAAAATGAATTCCTAGGTGCAGAATCCTTTACCACTTTGTAGAATAGTGGAAGAAGAAGACAATGTTTTTATTATTTGAGCTGAGCTAATAGTTTGAAGGCAGAAACTTATTCATTTGAATTTGGATGGGAATCTCCTGATATCTTTGAAAAGAAAGTCTCTAAATTCCTTAATCTTCTAGAGGTAGAGGCAGGCTTCCTAAAAGGACTTTCTGTAATGATGGTGCTTTTTTAAAAATTTTTTAACATTTATTTAGTTATTTTTTAATGATTTCAGAGAGGAAGGGAGAGAGAGAGAAAGAAACATCAATGATGAAAGAGAATCATTGACTGGCTTGCCTTCTGCATACCTCATACTGGGGATTGAGCCCGCAACTTGGGCACGTGTCTTGACCGGGAATTAAACCGTGACCTCCTGGTTCATGGGCTGACTCAATCACTGAGCCATGCCAGCCAGGCATGATGGTGGTGCTTTTGAATACTTATAATGTGGCCTGGTCTGGGTAACTGAACTTTCAACTTTAAACATTGAAATTTAAGTAGCCTCATGTGGCTAGTAGGTATTGTATTGGACAGCACAGTTCTAGAGACTAGGACCTATTTACCACCCACAGCACAGTTCTAGACCTATCCACCACCCATTTTGCCCATCCTTTGTCTTCCTCCTACCAGATAGATCAAAGAATCTTTCCCCTAGTTTCTGAAATAGAATTTTAACTTAGAGGTTGGAAATCCTCATGTAGCCTGGGAGTTTCAGCATCCTTCTCTGGTGTGCATGGTTTTTGGACAGCAAAAACCAGTGTCATCTCAACTGGATCTGGAGTTGATCTTTGGATCAAGGAGTATACTCTTCCACTGATACCTTATTATCACTGGAAAACAGTCTCTAAAAGAGAGACTGTTGTTGGTCTGAGTCATTTTCACCCAGAAGGGAATCTCTTCCCAAGCTTCTGGGCCAGACCTTGGTGACTAGGGTAGGCTTACAAAACATTCCTCACTTTCCAGTTGTTCAGAAACTCTTGAGCTGATATTTTTTTACTGTGTTTGATAATGTAATGTGCTTATTATAATATCCCAGTGATTCTGTGCAGGGAAGTATTTGGTAGGGAAATTTTGAACCTGTATTTTCTCACTGAAGTAAATTTTTTAAATTTTTAATGTTTTTATTGTGTGTTAAGGTGATAGCCAATGGCTTTATTGCTATATTAAGGTAATGGCCTAATATCCAAATGCTGGTATTGACAGGATGCAGAGATAGTTTAAAAGGGATTCCATTAGATTATAAGCAGAAAGCCATTTACTTAATTTTCTTGATGGTATCTTTGAGTTGCACATCTGTCTGCTCTGCAACAGTGACATTTTGGTGTGTTACAGGTATGCACAACCACATACACATCGGAGCAGGACCTCCACCTCAGTTTAACCGGATGGAAGAAATGGTACAGAAAAGGAAAAGGGGCAGGTGGAGGAGGGAAAGGGGAATGCCTGTAATAGCTTTTGAAATCACTTTTTCAATCAATTGCCTATGTTTTGTTTATTTTCTTTTATTATATTTTTTAAAATAAATTTTTATTGATTTTAGAAAGGAAGAGAGAGATAGAAACATCAGTGATGAGAGAATCCTTGATTAGCTGCCTCCTGCACACTCCACACTGGGGATTGAGTTTACAACCCAGGCACGTGCCCTAACTGGAAATCCAACTGCGACCCGGTTCATAAGTAGATGCTCAACCACTGAGCTCTGCCGTCTGGGCACCTGTGTTTTGTTTAATTTGGGTCTCCAGAAATGTAGAGTGTTTAGGTTCAAATCTTGATGTTTTTTTACTGATTTTTCGATTCATTTTAAAATACATGCCTTATACAGAGTCCTACATAAAGGAGGGTCGGGACTTGCATGAGAGTCAGCCTTCTGAAAGTCTTCTGCTCAGGCCTGTTTCTTTATTTCAGGGTGTCCAGGGTGGGCGAGCCAAACGCTATTCATCTCAGCGGCAGAGACCTGTGCCAGAACCCCCTGCTCCTCCCGTGCACATCAGTATCATGGAGGGACATTACTATGATCCACGTGAGCTTTTTTCTTAAGTTTTGGGGTACCTTCTTTGTCTTGGTGAAGCAAACTTAAGTAGACCAGCCTCCTGCCTTCTGCTTATCTTTCTGACCTCTCACAGTGGTTGTCATTGTCTGGTTGGTGTTTCCTTCACATGGAAAATCGAGAACATCTCTTAAAGGGTTTGGGAGATGGGCAGGCTGGTCTATGTGATATGAAGAATGAGAGTTTATGAGAATCCCATTGTGATATTTTACAGTGCAGTTCCAGGGACCAATCTATACCCATGGAGACAGCCCTGCCCCCCTGCCTCCTCAGGGCATGATTGTGCAGCCAGAAATGCACCTTCCTCACCCAGGTAAGCGTCGCACCTCTCCTGTGTGCTTGCTGTACATGAGCATGTGATTGGGGGCTTTCCAAACCCCATCCTCCTGAGCTCAGTGCTGCTTGCCTCTGAGGCTGGCCACTCTGACTGCTTGGGCAACAGAGCTCGTGGGTCCACCCCGAGCCTGTCTGTGCTGGAACTGGTCATTTTCTGTTTTAATGTGTTTTCCTCTTTTTGTTCAGGTTTACATCCCCATCAGACACCAGCGCCTCTGCCCAATCCGGGCCTCTATCCTACACCCGTGTCCATGTCTCCAGGACAGCCCCCGCCTCAGCAATTGCTTGCTCCTACTTACTTTTCCGCTCCCGGCGTCATGAACTTTGGTAATCCCAGCTACCCTTACGCCCCAGGAGCACTGCCTCCCCCACCACCTCCTCATCTCTATCCCAATACACAGGTGAGACGGCTGATGAACAGATTTTTAGAGGTGACATCCTTTAAATCAGCTGGGATTGTGGTATGGGGAGAGTGCTCAAGAAATGGGAGTGAATAGTTCAGTGCCATTGGTTTACATGTGGTGCCCGGATGCCTCTTAGTGGTCAGCACCTGGAAATGCAGCTTATGTAACGCCCATCATCTGTTTATTCTCTTCCATTTTTAAATTTTATTTATTTTTAACATTTTTATTGACTTCAGAGAACAAGGGAGAGGGAGAGAGAGAAACATCAATAATTAGAATCATTGATTGGCTGCCTCCTACTGGGGATCAAGCCCACAACCTGGGCATGGGCTCTTAACCAGAATCGAACCTGGGACCCTCAGTCCACAGGCCAACCCTCTATTCAACCAGCTAGGGCTTTTCTATTTTTTAATGTTTCATTTAAGTGTTTTAGTATGTCATAGGTGGCCATTTTATTTAACAGCATAAAGAAGCTGTATTTACCAGCCCTACCTCTCCCTGTATTGCTTAACTCTCCATAAGTTGAAACCATCTGGTATCTAGTGTCATCACTGAGCTCAGCCTCTTCCATTTGGCAACTGATGGTAGGAATTAGAGAAAGCTGGGCAGTACTTTGAAGAAATAGGAACCGGAGCATAATTAGGCATATTTAGACAGAAATGAATATTCATTTTATGTTTAAGGGGTGCAGCTTAGAGATTTAAAAAATTATAAATTCTGTAATACTTTTCTTTTTGCGCCTGAATAATGTTTCATGTTTTCTGTCCATCATAGTTTGGATTAATTCCTAACTACTTCTTCTGGCTTGTGGGGTGTCCAGGCCCCATCACAGGTTTATGGAGGAGTGACTTACTATAACCCCGCCCAGCAGCAGGTGCAGCCAAAGCCCTCACCACCCCGGAGGACTCCCCAGCCAGTCACCATCAAGCCCCCACCGCCTGAGGTATGAGAGCTGCTTCCCACGCTTTAGGGCACATCCTACATCCGCGTGCTTTCCTTTCCTGCAGAAGTTTCCCTTCTGTTCTGGGTGTGTTTTTATTGAAACAGTTGTCTTTTTTCTTTTTACTTTTCTTGTCTTTTTTTAATGACCTGATGACAGATTCTAACTTTATTATTTCAGGTTGTAAGCAGGGGCTCCAGTTAATATGAATTTCTGAATATTTTAAATCTAACATGATATAAAAGTAAGTGCACAACTCACTGTGATTCTCATAAAACATTCTTAAAACTAATGCTCATGCTTACGTGTTTAACAATCGCCTAATTAATCCTTTAAGTTGTAAACATGGGTTATCATGGGAGGCTTAAAGAAATCCCAAAATTCACTTGTCTTTGTTTTGAGATTGCATTGAACAGGGTTGAAATAGAAAACATTTTTAACTTGGCCAAATTTTATTTGGGAAGCTTTAAGAAAAAAATGCAGGAGGGCATTTTTTTATTAAGGAAATCTAAAGTTGAGGTGTTATCTCCGCCATGAAAATAAATAAAATCTTACCATGTGCGACAGTGTGGATGGACCTACAGGGTATTATGCTAAGTGAAATAAGTCACAAAGAGAAAGACAAATAGCATATGATTTCACTTTTACATGGAATCTTAAGAACAAAATGAACAAACAAGCCAATTTGAAATGGACTCATAGATAACAGAGAACAAACCGATGGTTACCAGAGGGGACAGGGTACAAATTGGTAGTTATAAAATAGTCATGGGGAATGTAAAGTATAGCATAGGGAATATTGTCACTAATATAGTCATAACTATGTGTGGTAACAGGTGGGTACTGGAAATATCAGGGAAACACTAAGTCAAGTATATGATTGTTTAACCGCTATGCTGAACATCTGAAACTAATATAAAATAATATTGAATGTAAGACCTAATTGAAAAATAAAAAAATTACATATTAAAAAACAAATTTGAGATGTTACAGTTAGAGCCAATTCTAAAGGTCATGAAGGAAAAATACTATACGGTTTTTTGTTTTTGTTTTTTTTGTCGGGGGGATATTACTTTAAAACACATTTAGAATGTGGCTTTTTGAAAGCAACTTGTAAATACCCAGAAGGTCCACTAACACCTTGGTGGTTCTTCCCTTTTCCCCATTCCCGTCAGAACAGCAGAGGTGAGAACCCAGGAAAGAAGAGAAATGCAGCTGGCTGCCTACTACCAGGAGGGCTTCAAAAATAAAGGGTGGCTCCTACCACACGCAGCTGCCTGAGGAGGACCCTGGCTTCCTCTGAGGACAGGCTCTGTCAGAGACAGGGAGAAACCAGTGGACTTGCTACTGTCTCCACTCTCTGCTGGAGTTAGCTGTGCTCAGAGGAGCAGAGATCAGTCAGCCCACATCTAGTCTCCGTCTAGAAACCCAGGTTTTTGGCTCCTCTTCCCTTTGTCCTGGGAAATTCAAACGTCTTCAGCTCCCAGGGAAGCTCCTTCCTGTTTGTTTTGTCTTTTATCCCTCCCCCCCTCTCTCCTTCTCTCCCTCTTTCTCTGCCTTTAAACGAGACAAGGTCATTTTTCTAGTTTGCTGGCTATTCTGGTTCTTTTTTGGTTCTTCCCTCCAATGCAGATAATTGAGAATTGCCAGCTAGTCTTTTTCCCACCAAAATCTTCAGAGATCTGGCCTTTCACTTTTGGTTGGATAGTTGGATTCTCTTAACTTCTCTAACTCAAAGTTTGTGGTAGGAGCCCTTCTTGTTTCAGTTTTTAGGAGCCTGAGTCTCCATCAGCAGTCTCTGGTAGTCTTCAGGCCTCTACTGAGGATAGAGTCTCTACAGCGGGGAGAGATAGCAAATCAAATGTTCTTGTGAGAAAGGGAGGGTGGAGCGATAGCCTTTGCCCCCTAGGGATATGTATTCACACAGTCCCCAGGGCTCGGTCTTTGAGGTAAGTGGTATTAGAGGACCCCGCTTTTCTTACTTCCATCCCTCCTAACACACTCCTTTTCCAATTGCTGTGGACCAACGCATCTCTCTAGAGGCAAATATTATCCAGCAAGCAGTCTATCTGTCCTGTCCTTTATACTTGCTCTTTTTCATGTATTCTCTGCTGCAAGTGTTTTACGTGTTACTACCTTACTTTCCTCTCGTTCTCCTATCCTTGCAAGTGGAAGAAGGTACTGCGCCTGGGCTTAAGGCCTACGGAAGCCAGTCACTTGCAGCAAGGGTCCTTTCCTCCCTTCCATGGCACTGAACCACTTTCCTGCTGCCCCTGCGGAAGAGATTCCTATTATTGCAGCACTTGTATCTGCCAAGGGTACCTTGGCCACTGTCTCTGTCCTTCTATAGAACTTGAGGGAGAAAGCGGCAGCCCTGTCTCTTCCCCAAGTAGTCACTGTTTGTGTTCCTTCTCTTAAGCAGCTGGCCTGCCCACTCTTGAGTCCGTAGTGTGTGGGAGAGAGGAGAGGCACTCAAGCGGTAACCCTGCAGGAAGAAACACCTAAGAGCTGCTTCCAGGGGTAGCCGGCGGTTGTGCCTTTGGTAGGCTGTTCCCTTTGCCTTAAACCTGAAGAGTCTCCTCAAGCCCGTGGGCAGCATGCCCAAATTGCCAGACCTTAAGACACTGTGACAGTTGTCTGTGTTGGTCCGCTGTGTTTCGTTGCAAGAATTTCTCGTTGTTGTTGTTGTTGTTACTGTTTTAAAGGGTACACCATTGTGATCAGTATTGTGACTTGAAGATAATAAAATTTAGACTGTAAACTTGGCTTTTTTGCATTCATTTTGATTTGAGAGGGAGGGAAGATGACCTTTTTTTTTTTTTTTCAATGTTGGGTGTTATTTTTATTTTATTTTTTTTGGAAGATGACTTTTAATCCCTCAGAGTCAGTCATAATTTGAGTCAGCTCAAACTTGTGAAATGGGAGGCCACAGAGGTGAGGACCCCCCTGTGAAACCACAAGTGTGTCTACTCCCCATCAGTTATCTTTCCAATCCACACTGCCACATGGGCTCCAGGACAGCCTGCAGTCCCTTCGTTTGGAAGTGTCAGGGACAAAAATTAGTGAGATGCTGCATACCTGTGTGACCATCATATCCCTTAGGCTTGCCTTTGTGTTTGGCAAGTAAGTTGCCCGGGATAATGTGCCAAATGTCAGGACAGCTGTACTAAGTCCTAGAAGAGGTGAGGTTCCGCTAGCTTTCTTCTTGAAAAGGAAAGACTCAAGCTGGCACGGAAGGATCAAATACCACAGTCTGAGAAAGAGGTTCCTTTTCATCTTTGTGCAGGCGGCGCGGAGGGCAATCGAAAGACCTCTAGCTGTGGCTCCTGCTGCCTGGCACCGTTGCCACTTGGCCTGTGATGAACACAGGGCAGTTCCTACCTGTGAGTTGACTGTTTCCTCCAGAGCCTGGGGGGGTGGAGGTTTTCTACAGAAGCTATCCACAGTGTGAGCGAGCAATTGAATTGAAGGAGGAGCTGGCAGTATCTGTTCTTGAGTCGCACAAATCCTTGTGCACTGGGGGCATGGACATCATGGCACAATTTAAAATGACAGTTGGAACTCCCCTTTGGTAGTGGTACAGCCAGAGGACCATGACCTTCCTCACCTCTGTCCCCATTGCTCTTCAAATCATATCAGTTTACTTCCCTTCTCCCCTTTAGGGTGATGGGCATTTCTGAGCCTGATCTGGGGTCATGGAAATAGTGCCAGGCAGCCTTAGGGGTGGTTACTGGCAGGGGGAAGGAGCGGTTTAAGATACTTCGCCCTCACCCTTGCTTCCTCAAATCCCATTGCTCTCTGTTGCCCTGGTAACCAGCTCAGCAAGAAGAAACTCAAGCTCAGCAAAGCCCCCAGGTTCTCTGTCCTCCCAGCCTGCCTCTCAGTGGGTAGGAAAGAGTGTAAGGGCAGACAGAATGGGCCTTAGGTAGCCTTGTTCATCATTGTTAATTATACTACCCTCTTTCCCTCGTTTTCTTCCACGATAGACTATAGGTACCCTCCAGCCCTCCACCCCTTGGGGTCAGCACACACGTCTGCTATCCTGTGGGTGAAAGATAAAGAATCCCAGACTCAGCTGAAACCGGTTTGGCTCAGTGGATAGAGCGTCGATCTGGGGACTGAAAGGTCCCAGGTTCAATTCCGGTCAAGGGCATGTACCTTGGTTGTGGGCACATCCCCAGTAGGGGGCGTGAAGGAGGCAGCTGATCAATGTTTCTAATTATCCCTCTCTCTCTGTAAAAAAATCAATAGAATATATTTTTTAAAATAACAATAATCCCAGAGTCAGTATCTGCAGCTCACTTGGGTTGGGGTGTCCCTTGGGGCAGTAAGTTTCAATCCTGCCTATTTGAATTATTTGGGGATTTTTAAAAAAATACCACAGTCCAGCAGTATGGCTCAGTGTTTGAGCATCAACCTATGAACTAGGAGGTCACGGTTTGATTCCCAGTCAGGGCACATGTTGGTTTCGGGCTCGATCCCCAGTGGGGTGTGCAGGCAGCAGCAGATCAATGATTCTCAATACTGATGTTTCTCTCTTCCTCTCCCTGTTTGAAATCAATAAAAATAATTTTTAAAAAATACCACAAATCTTGGCTCCCTCTCAGTTATTTTTTTAAATATATTTTTATTGATTTCAGAGAGGGAGAGAGAGAAACATCAATAATGAGAATCCTTGATCGGCTGCTGCCTGCTGACTCCTTAGTGGGGATCGAGCCTGCAACCCCAGCTTATGCCCTTGACCAGAATTGACCCCAGGACCCTTCAGTCCACAGGCCAACACTCTTATCCACTGAGCCGAACCAGCTAGGGGGCCTAGTATTTTTGAAAAGTTCCTCTGGATTCCAGTGTGCAGTTGGGGTGAGTACCACTGCTGTTCACGGTCCTCCCTGATGTAAGGTCTTGAACTTCCTCTCTGCCTAATACCACTGAGAAGTTGTAGGGATCCAGGGGTCCTTCTCCCAAAGCTTCCGGTTTCTAGAATTCTCTCTGCCCCTTTTATTTTCAGCCCCCACACTCTCCGTACTCGCCAGTTCTTCCCTCTTCCTAACCGACAATCCCAAATCCTGCCCAGAGAGGAGGTTACCAAGGCAACCAGCTTAATCTGGTAACTGTGGCATGTGCTGGAGTGGAACCCTCCCCTTTTCTTATTTGGTTCAGAAAATGCCTGGAGAGCTCCAAAGCCCTCCAGCCAGTTGCCCCTCTTAACCTCAGGGATATTGGGGTATCTAATAAAGGGAGCCCAGGAAGCGAATACTTGGATCTCTGTTTGAGCTTCTTGGCCAAAACTGTGCTCTCTCCTACTTGCTGTTCCCTTTCGAAACCCACAAACATATGGGCATGCAAGCTCATTTCTGTGAACACATGCTCCAGCATACATCGGACCAGATATGCCCACACCCCGATATGCCAGGAGTGCACACCCTGTTTCAATTCCGCCACCACTCCTACCCTTTAGCATTCCTGTCCCTGCCTGGTTGGTACACAATAAGTGGGTGCGGCCTTGTCCAAGGCGCCTCAACCCATCTGGAACCTGGGTGCCACTCCCCAACCTGGTTACCTTAATCTCGATGCGCTTACACTGAGCGTGCCTCTCTACCCACCTCCGCCTCCTCAGGAACAGAATGCTCCTGGCAGAGGCAGCGGGAATAAGGATTATCTGGAGTGCAAATCTGGCACCCCTTTCCCCGCTCCACGGTTGTGTCAACTCCGGGGAGCTCTCTCTACGTAACGATGTCAGATGTCACCCCTCTCCACAGCCCTGCCGCTTCCCGTGCCAGCTGGGCTCAGGTGCCCTTGTGCTCCTGTCCTGGTCTCCTCCCCCTGCCTACTGTCTCTTCTCACCCCAACTAGACCTGCCGCAACCTGCTGCTCCCCACCTGGCTCCTGCCTACCTGCCGGTACCTGCCTTTCACAGGCCAGGCCCTCACCACCTATTGTGCCCAGCCAGAAAGGTTAGCTGGGTGCCGCTACCGGGGCCAATGCCAATCCACCCAAGGCCTTCCCAGCCCTCCTTTGCGAGCAGGGAGATAAAGACCGCATCTTCCTGTAGGTGTGTCACCAGAGAAAACCATCTGGGTTGAGGGTGATGGCTACCCAATCAGCAATCTCTGTTAGGTCTCACCTGAGCGCGGGTAGGTGCGCCCAGGCGTGCGGCCACAGACCTGCCCCGGTTCTTTGAAATGACACCAGGCTCCTCTGTAAGCCCCGCGCCAGGGATCCCTCTCCATCGGGGCGTCACGCTTCCTGCGCCCTCAATTCCTTCCCGCGTCCTCGCCGAACTCTACCCGATCCCATTCAGCTCCTTAACCATCCTCCCAAGTGACCTCCCCGGGAGGCCCCCGTGACCAGCCCCAACGCCCCAAGTTCAAGCCTCGCGCGGCCCCGGGGGCGGGCCCAGCCAGGGAAGGGGCGGGGAGTGGGCGGGGCCGGCGCGAGGGGGCGCGGCCTCCGTCCTTCCACCTTCCCCGCGGTCAGGAGCGCCGCCGCGTCCTCTCCTCCTCGCGCTCCGCCCGCCGCCGCCGCCGCCGCCGCCGCCGCAGCCCGGCCCGCGAGCGCAGAGCCGGGGCACCGGCCCCGCATCGCACCCACCCTGCGCGCCGCGGCCCGGCTGCCGCCGGCATGGGAGGCCACTGACGACGGGCGCGCCTGCCCCCCGGCACCTCCCCGGGCCACCGGCCACTGGCCTCGGGCCAGCGAGCCTCGGGCACCCCTGGCCCCCGGTCCGGCGCCTGGCACGGCCCTGCGCTCCGTCCCTCCGGCTCTGAGCGCCGCGCCCCCGCCCCCCCGCCCGCGCCCGGGACACCTGGGTCCCCCGGCGGCCCCGAGCAGCGGGGCGGGTGGGCGGGGGGGGCATGAAGCCGCTGGAGAAATTTCTGAAGAAGCAGACGTCGCAGCTGGCGGGGCGCACGGTGGCGGCGGGGCCCGGCGGGGGCCCGGGCAGCTGCGGGGGGCCCGGCGGCGGCTGCGGGGGTGGCGGCGGCGGGGGTGGCGGCGGTTCGGCCGGGGCACCGCGGCCGCTGCAGCGGCGGCAGAGCGTGTCTCGCCTGCTGCTCCCCGCGTTCCTGCGGGAGCCGCCCGCCGAGCCGGGGCTGGAGCCGCCCCCCGAGGAGGAAGGCGGCGAGCCGGCGGGGGTCACCGCGGAGGAGCTGGGCGGCAGCGGGGGGCCCTGCTGGCTGCAGCTGGACGAGGTGTCGGGGCCCGGGCCGCTCGGGGGCGGGGGGCCGCTGCGCTCCCCTTCCTCCTACTCCTCCGACGAACTGTCGCCCGGCGAGCCCCTCACTTCCCCGCCCTGGGCCCCCCTGGGCGCCCCCGAGCGGCCGGAGCATCTTCTGAACCGCGTCCTGCAGCGCCTGGCCGGAGGCGCCACCAGGGACAGCGCCGCCTCAGGTAAGGAGCCCCCGGGCCCGGCCCCCGGCCCCGGGATGCACCTGGCCCCGCGCCCGCCCGCGCCCTTGCAGCTGGGGGTGTGGTGGGGGCGCTCAGCTGGAGCCCCAGAGTGTGGGGTGCAGGGGTCGGCCCAGGTGGGGCAGGCGCTCAGCGGAGGCAAAGCGTGGCAGGGCCACCCCGCTGCCTGCAGCAGCGTCACCCACAGCTGGCCCAGCAGCCCAACCTCTGTCTTCCCCGGAGCCACCCTCCCTCTCTCCCCTGGACGTCTCAGCCACAGCCTCTGGGGGTCTCTGATGGTGGTGACCTCCTCCAAATCAGGTCCCCCCCAAATCAGGGCCTGGCACACTAAGATGGAAGCTGCCCAGAGCAGCCGGGCTCCCCTCCCCCCAGCGAGGGGCCCAAGCCTGAAAGACCTGCCAGGAGTCCCCCCCAACCCTCCAGTTCGGTTTAGAAGCCCCGAGCCGAGGGCTGGCCCAACCGGGGCGTGTGCCAGGGGTCGGGATGTGGGGGGAGTGGGCAGTGCCAGGCAGACACAGGGCCCGAGCTGGGTTTGGGGCTCCGGCAAAGGGCTGCATTGTCCTGAGCCGCTTGGGGAGTGGAGGGAGGTGTTGCACTTGGGGGTGACTCAGAGATGTTGTTGGGGGCGAGGTGACTGGGCAGACGGCAGGGCCCCCGTGGCGACTAGGGGGGTCCGGGCCTTTCCCTCCCCACCCTTCCCCTGGCAGGCCTCGGCACACCGCCTCCGTCACCAAACACAAGCCACACCCTGCGAGGCCGATTCCCCAAAGGATGATGCTATTGCGCCACTCCCCACCGGCACCCCTATTAACAGGACTTGGAGGAAACTGAGGCGCCGGATCGCTGGGGAGCTGCTAAGCAAAAAGACCCCGTGGGGTCTTGTAGGCCTAGCCCTGTGGCATTTCACGAAGCCCCGCAGGGTCTGGGGGGACTGGGGACCCCGGCTGAGAATGTCAAGATGGGGGTTTCCCTCTGCAGGCAGCGGCCCTGGCCTGGGTGTGTGTGTGTGTGTGGAAGAGGGCTCCGGGCCCCTCGATTTTTTTCTCAAAACCCGGGCTCCCCCCCCTCCTGTGGCTCAGGCTGCGGCCGCCCTGGGGAGCTGACACCTTTTGGATTTAATTAGAAAAATATCAAACACACACGGCTCTTCTCACCATAACTCCCCGCCCACGCCGCACACCCCGTGTCTCTCTGACACATCCCCCCGGGAGGCTGTGCCTGGGCCCCGAGCCGGCTCCGTGGAGGAGACAGACGCCAAGCTGTGGCCCCCACAGCGGCGTCTCCCCCATCCCGCCCCGCGCTCTTCCTCCTTCCCGGGCGCCGGTTTCCTTAAAGCGTATAGGAAGGACGTGAGGCATCTCTGGCCCTCTTGCCTCCTCCCGGGAGCTGGGGGAGCTATGAACTCTCTGGAAGAACACAGCAGGGTCGCTGGGCGGAGAGGGAAAGGGAGAGACTGTCTTTCGGGTGTCTGGGTGCCACAGACTCTGCCCTTAGGACTCCTGAGTGGACGGGCACCTGTCTTATGCGGCCTGGCAGGCCCACTTCCCAGAGCACCTGGTTTGGGAAGCAAACCCCGAACCGGTCCTGGGATGAATGAGCATCGGTTTAACCTGCCACTCCGATCTTCTCCAATCCGCCCGGTGTTCTTACACTATCTGGGTTTTCCGTCCCAGGGCGTGTGGGAGCAGAGGAGTTACAGGCGGTCCTCCCAACTAGCCAGTCTCCTACGAAAGTCTAAGCAGCCTCCTTGAACACTGGTTCTACCCAGACCGTCTGTCTCAGGCACTTTGAGAAAAGATCAAAGATCCAGGAGGGAGTGGGGGTTCGTAGCCCAGCTCCAGGCTGGCCCCTCCCGGCCCCGGGCCGCCGTTCCTTCCCGTTTGTGAAGTTCAAGAGTGGAAGTTAGATGACCTCGTGTGGGTGCGCCACCTCCCCCTTCCTGGCTGGGACCGGAGGCCAAGGGCTCGCTGAGGCCTCGGTTTTGTCTGGAGGCAGCGCCTGGGGACCCGGCCCTAACCTGTCCGGGTAAGGACACCTGGCTCCCTCCCTGCGCCCGGCCTGTTTGTGTGTGCCAGGCGGCCCTGCCCCACCCCAGGGCTGGATGCAAGTCAGGGCGACCTGGTACCTGGCCGACTGGCTGAGCCAGGCCCCGAGGGGGGTGTCGAGGGGGAAGAAGTGTGGGGAGGAGCCGCTCCCCTCCGCCCTTCCATCATTATTAACCCAGCCATCTCTGCGCATCTCCAGGACGCAGGGGTTTCTCTTTAAAGGCCTGAGGATCAAAGAAATGGCAGTTGCTCCATCTCCCTTTTAGTCGGGGCTGGTTCTCACCTGCCTCGTTGGAACCCAGAGCTGTTAGGTCGGGAGTGGGGAGGAGAGGAGGGACACACACACACACACACACACACACACACCCCTTGCTGACCCTGACCTCTGTGTTCGGAAGTTGTCTCTGTCCAAAGCACTCTTTTCAGGGGGGCTGATCTCAAGCGTGGTGTGTGTCATCTGACCAGCTTCCCGGCCACGCTGAAGAGAAGTGGGCGTGGCCATCCAAGGGTGCCCCCTCCTTCCCTCCAGCTGCCTTGGCAGCTGCCAACCCCACCCCTGCAGCGGCTGCCCAGAACCTTCATACACACACGTGTGTGTGTGGAGCATGATGGGGCAGGTGGCTGGGGCCCGAGTCTCGCCCTTGACGGCAAGAAGAGAGTGGTATGGGGAGTGGTTGGGTCCTGGCAGTGCCCCTCCGACACCAGTGGTGCCCACGGATGGACGGGTGGATTGATCTCTACAGATATCCTGCTGGATGACATCGTCCTCACCCACTCCCTCTTCCTCCCCACCGAGAAGTTTCTGCAGGAGCTGCACCAGTAATATCCTTTTGTGGAGCTCGTGGCAGGGCGGGGCGGGAGGGAGCCACGCCCCCCAGCCCGTCTGTGGGGTCAGTTCCTAGGCTCTCCCTTCCAAAACACCCTGGGGTTTCGGCCCTCGATTTTCTCTCCCCGAGAGCCGGGTGACCTTGAGCAGGTCACCTGACCTCCGGGGACCTCAGTTTCCTCCTCTATAAAATGGGGGTAACTAGCATCTGCTCTGCCCACCCCCCGGGCGGCTGCGGAGATAGATCTGATGGCAGATGTGGGAGAGCCTGGGAGATGGCAGAGCCCGTGCGAACGGAGGGTGTTATTATTCTATTAAGAGCGCCTCTCTCCTCCCGGAGTTTGTTGCTCTAAACATCTGGTTGCCCAGGGAGTTATTACAGGGTCCGAGGTAAACAGCCGTCCGGGCGCTGCTGCTCCTTCCTGCAGGGTCTGCTAGAGGCGAGCCACCGGCTGGCCTCCGCCTAGGGTCTCCCTAAGCTCAGGGCCGCTCGCTGAGTTATTTTCGGATCTGATTGCAAATGTCAGGCCGCTGAGGAGAATATCACAGGCTCTCGCGTACAGGTGTGGTCAGGTTTGTGGTGAGCGCCGCGACCTTTATGAGCCTGCCGTGAGCTGTGAGCTGTGAGCTGTGAGCTGCGGGCGTGGGAGGGTGGCGGGCGGGTGGGTCCGGACAGGGAATCCTCCAGTGGAATCCAGAGTGGCAGTGGGTGTGGCCAACGGGTGCCATGCCTGTCTACTCTGCGCTGGGGCAGGAGGGCCCCCGATCTCCCTTCTCCCTGACCCCAAACCTAGAGAATGTTTGGGGTGGTTTAGCCTTCTATCTTCCTTCCCCCTGCCCTCAGGTCCGCCTGTCTCGGGGCTTTTCCTTAACGCGGGGGTCAGCTTTGTTTTGGCAGGAGGCAGGGAGGGCCCGGAGGGGCTGGGCCAGAAGCAGGCCTGTCTGGCCATGCTCCTTCATTTCTTGGACACCTACCAGGGGCTGCTGCAGGAGGAAGAGGGGGCCGGCCGCATCATCAAGGTGGGCCTGGGTGGAAAAGGCGGGTGAGCGGGCAGCTAGCTCTGGAAGGGGGGGGGCGCTTTGAAGGAGCCATACCCGTCAAGCCGGGTCCGGGAAGGACAGGATGCCAGGGCGCCTTCGCTGCTGTGGTTCTCCTGCGCTCGAAGGCGGGGAGGCCTTACAGAGTGTGACGCCCTCACTTCTCTCCCCTCCCTCGCCAGGATCTGTACCTGCTGATCATGAAGGATGAGTCCCTGTACCAGGACCTCCGAGAGGACACGCTGAGGCTGCACCAGCTTGTGGAAACCGTGGAGCTAAAGTGAGGGGAAAGGGGTTGGGGAAGGGGACGGGGGAGACACCCCCATGTTCCTCTTTTCCAGGGGCTGCCTCTGACCTTCTGGCTCCCCTATGGTCTCATTTGAGTCCTTTTCTCTTACCGGAGAGGAGCGCAAAGACGGTCTCCTGTCCCTGTTTTCCTCTCCCCCGAGGATATGTTCTTATTGATTTCCCAGAGAGAGGAAGGGAGAGGGAGGGAGGGAGGGAGACACACACACACACACACACACACACACATCAAACAGCCATGTGAGAGAGAAACATCCACCGATTGCCTCCTGCATGCACCCTGACCGGGGATGGAACCCGGAACCTGGATATGTGCCCTGATTGGGAATCGAACCTGCAACCTTTCGGTATATGCGATGACACTCGAACCAACTGAGTCACACTCAGCAGGGCTCCGGTCATATTTTCCCCCATTCCAATGGCATCCTTGTGAATGTTTAACAACCGGTATTTCAGAGGAGGGGAGAGACCCATCCTGATTTTGTAGCTTTTGCTGATTTCCATAGTATAAAGTCTCTCGTTATCAAGCTGCCAACATGACGTCACTTACTGAAGTTGGGAAGAAGGGCAGAGGCCACTGTATAGTATTCTCACCATACAGATACCACCGATGTAAACAACCGGAAGAGCACAGATAATAGTGAAATGTAGTAAAACAATTAGGAGACTTTTTTTTTTTGTAATAATTTGGTTGTAGGATTAGAAACACGTACACATACACACTATAAT
Organism: Lasiurus borealis; assembly: GCA_004026805.1. Classification (NCBI taxonomy): domain Eukaryota; kingdom Metazoa; phylum Chordata; class Mammalia; order Chiroptera; family Vespertilionidae; genus Lasiurus; species Lasiurus borealis. The sequence goes on along the minus strand of PVJN01026315.1, from coordinate 1,943 downwards.
TAAAAAAATTTTTTTTTGAGAGAGAAACACCTATTTGTTGTTCCACTTTTTATTCACTTGTTGCTTCTTATGTGTACCCTGACTGGGGATCAAACCAGCAACCTTGGAGTATTGGGACGAAACTCTAACCAACTGAGCTACCGGCCAAGGTTCACACGCTTTTTAAAAAATGGCTTTATTTTATTTTATTTTATTTATTTTTATTTTATTTATTTATTTTTTAAATGGCTTTATTTTAAAACCAGTGGGCAAAATTGAGCAATCTGCTTTCACGAGGCAATGTGAACTGACTTTAGGACACCACTGCATCCATCCATCCTTCCATCCACCCATCCATCTGTCCACCTATCCATCCATACCTTCGGCCCTTTCCGTTTCTCTCCCCTGGATCCCACCACCACAACCCTTATTTAGGTCTCATTACCTCTCACCGGGATTATTGCCACAGCTTCCAAGCCAGGGTTTTAGTTTATGGTCTATTTTTTAAAATATATTTTTTTATTGATTTCAGAGCTTAAGGGAGAGGGATAGAATGATAAAAACATCCATGATGAGAGAGAACCATTGATTGGCTGCCTCCTGCATGCCCCACCATGGGGATTGAGCCTGCAACCTGGGCATGTGCTCTGACCGGGAATCAAACCATGATCTCTCAGTTCATAGGTGGACGCTCAACCACTGAGCTAATGCTGACCAGGCTTCAGCTTATGGTCTTGTATCTGTCTCTCCCTTCTTACAGGGACACCAGAGAGAGATCTTTCTAATTTGAGATCATGTTCCCCTTCCAAAAACATCATGGCTCTGTGTTGCCTATAAGGCAAGAAAAGTGCCAAAACCGGTTTGGCTCAGTGGATAGAGCATCAGCATGTGGACTAAAAGGTCTCAGGTTTGATTCCGGTCAAGGGCATGTACCTTGGTTGTGGGCACATCCCCAGTAGGAGGTGTACAGGAGGTGGCTGATCAGTGTTCCTCTCTCATCGATGTTTCTAACTCTCTATCCCTCTCCCTTCTTCTCTGTAAAATATCAATAAGATATGAAAACATAATGATAATTTAAAAAAGACAAGAAAAGTTGCAATATCCTAGCATAGAATTCAACACCCTGCCCTTTCCTTCTCCTGCTAATCCTCTCATCTCAACTCCTACGCAGCTCCATGCCCACCACACTCTCTCTACAGCCCACCCCTCAACTTCTGTCCTCAACTTCTGTGCTTTCCCAGCTTCCTGCTGTCATTAAATGGTCAATTCCAGAAGGACCTCCTCCCACCCCCTTCTCTTCCTGTTGGCCTTCAAGGGCCAGGTCACATGCCATCTTCTCAATGGAAGTTCCCCAGACCTTCTCTTTTATTTATTTATATATTTTATTGATTTTTCACCGAGAGGAAGGGAGAGGGATAGAAAGTTAGAAACATCTGCCCCCCCACTGGGGATGTGCCCGCAACCAATTTACATGCCCTTGACCGGAATCGAACCCGGGACCTTGTAGTCCGCCAGGCCGACGCTCTATCCACTGAGCCAAACTGGTCTCGGCCAGACCTTCCCTTTTAGGAATAGCTTTCTGCCTCCCTTCTACCAACGTAACTCTCTGATGAGAGTGAGAGTGTGCGTATCTGTTCTGCCCCCTCGCACCTGCCTTTGTGTTAGAAGCGGCTGTCTGCACATTTGTTTCCCGCCCCCACAGTGTGAAGTTCTTGTTGGCAAAATTCAGCAAACAGCTGGTTACCCACACCTTCATGTGCCGAAGCAATGTTCTAGGCCTGGGCGGTGGAAGACACAGCCAGGAAGAAGGAATCCCAGCTCTCCAAAGCTCTCGAGCTTGCAGAAGAGATAAGATGCAAACAAAAATGTTAGCCCCTTGTCCTATAGCAAAAAAAGAAAAAGAAAGAAGAAGGCATTAAAAAATGACCTTTCCTGGTGGGTGGGGTGGATCAGACAAGAATTCA
>PVJN01026314.1:0-29113 GCA_004026805.1 Lasiurus borealis | reverse complement strand
GGCCCCGCCCCTCTGCACCGCCCCGCCCCTCCCGCCTCTTGGCCCCGCCCCTCTGCCCCGCGGTCCAACGGTCGCCCTCCAGCCCCGGCCCCGCCCCTCCCCGGCCGCCTGCGGCGCACCTGCGCCTGCGCAATCGCCTCGGAGCGCCCTGACCGGGATGGCGGCCGTTTTGGAGTCGCTGCTGCGAGAGGAGGTGTCGGTCGCAGCCGTCGTGCGGTGGATCGCGCGCAGCGCCCAGAGTTCGGAGGTAACAGCGCCGACACACCCCCGAGCCCGCCTTCCTCGGGAGATGCCGCCCCTGCGGTCCCCCTTCCTCTGGGGCGACTGCTGTCAGCCGGGCCGAGCGCGCTCCCGCGGGGGCTGCCCCGCTCCGGCCCTGGGCTCCCCGCTGAGCCTCCCGCCGCTCTTCCCGCAGGGCGACGCCGGGGAGGCGGCCGCGCTCAGCGCACTCCGGCCCCTGCGGAAGGAATTCGTGCCGTTCCTGCTGAACTTCCTGAGGGAGCAGAGCAGCCGCGTCGTCCCGCAGGGCCCCCCGACGCCCGCCAAGACCCCGGGCTCCTCGGCAGCCTTGCCCGGGAGGCCGGGGGGCCCGCCGCGGGGCGGGCGCGGGGCGCGCAGCCAGCTCTTCCCTCCGACGGAGCCTCCGAGCGCCGCCGCCGAAGCCTCTTCAGCCCGCCGCGGGGGGCGGAGGCGGGGCCCCGGGCAGGCCCGCGAGCGCGGGGGCCGGGGCCCCGGGAGCCTGGAGGAGGGGGTCGGCGGGGAGGGCCTGCTCTGGGCGGGGAGCCGCAGGCCCAGGGCCGCGGGCAGCCCCGGCAGCCCCAGCCGCGCGCGCTCGGATCCGCCAAATCTCAGCAACCTGGAGGAGTTCCCTCCCGTGGGCTCGGTGCCCCCCGGCAGCGCAGGGTGAGGACCCCCACCACCACCCCCCACCCTGGAGAAGCTGTGCTAGGGGAGCCGGTCAGGAGGAGGGCTCAGGAGGGCGGGGGGATGGCCGGAAGGTGGGGAATGGGATCGCCACAGCTGTGCGGGGCGAGCTGCCCCCCAGCTGTTGTCAGGATGCTTGAAGCGGGAACTTGAGGAAAAACCTGTGGCTGCTCTCAGCAGGACGAAGCCCTCCCGCAGGATCAACCCAACTCCGGTGAGCGAAGAGCGGTCACTCTCCAAGCCCAAGACCTGCTTCACGTCACCCCCAATCAACTGTGTCCCCGGTTCCCAGCCCTCCGTCCTGGACTCCAGCCCAACTTGGGGCCAGGGCCTGACCGCAGGCTGCAGAAGTCTGCAAGAAGAGCGGGAGATGCTCAGGAAGGAGCGGTATGGCCCTGCGGCCTGGGATGTTCGTTTTCTTACTGTGGGGGGGTCTGATTGCCCCCCGGGGAGCCTTGGGTCTGTTTCCTGGCCTACGGATGCCCTCTCTGGAGGAACCCGAGTCTGGCTGTGGAGGGGAAGCCAGGCTGAGTGCCCATGGTGTCTCTCTATCTCCGTAGCTCTAAGCAGCTGCAGCAGTCACCTGCTTCCACCTGTCCCACCCTAGAATCGGGGTCTTCCCTGCCCACCCGGACAGGAAACCTCACCGCGGAACCTGCTGACCCTGCCAAAGTGTCTTCCCGCCAGCGCCTGGAGCTGGTAGCCCTTGTCTATTCTTCATGCATTGCAGGTGAGTGAGAGCAAAGGGTGCTGGAGCGGAGATACTTATAGAACTGTAGGGTAAGAGAATTGATAAGGCATGTAGAATTGAGCCTGGACTGTCTTTTTTTAATGTTTAAAAAATATATTTAAAATATGATCATTACACAGATTACTTTACAGTCTGAGATTGTCAGTATATAATAGAAGCATTATATTGCAAAATTTCCCAAGTTCTGAGTAATCCCCCCAGCCTTGATTCTTAATGGTGCTCAATTCATTGGGGTTTCTTTTTATATCCAGAGAACCTGGTGCCAAATCTCTTCTTGGAGCTTTTCTTCGTCCTTCAGCTCCTTACTGCCCGGAGGATGGTGGTTGCTAAGGATAGTGACCTTGAACCCAGTCCAGGAGTCCTAGGTCAGTGAGCAAGCCTTTTTTTTTTTTTAGAAATGGGTTCTAGAAATGGAATAATTTTTAACTGACAGCTTGATACTATCATTCCAGATTCCCTGGAAATCCCTCTATTCCAGAGCGTGCACGATTGTGTCTTCTTTGCAGTTCAAGTTTTGGAACATCAGTTTCAGTGAGTTTCTCCATCTGAGGCATCTGAGCCTTGTCCCCATTGTCCACTTGGTTCTTTGGTCAGTTGGGGTATGGGCTTGTGCTTAACACAAGTGTGCAGTGACCCTGGATCTTTTTCTACATATAACCCTTTAATTTTGTGTGTCAAGGCTATGAATTTGGCCTGTGAAAGAGTCAAACTACCTGCTGTGATCTTGATGACTAACCTTTGCCCTGGTTACTGTCTCATGTTCCTGTCCTGCTCGCTTGCTCCCTGCTCCATAAGATCTCATTTCCTCCCCTTTTACTCTCATCATCTTTAATCCTTGGCCTGTGGCTTTGCCTTACATACCTGCTCCATGCTCTATATTCTGTGTGTTATGCTGGTGCCAGCTTCCTATTACATTCATATATGCTCTTGACCTTGTAGAGTTCTTTCCTACCTGGACAAAGGGACCTTGAAGCTGTTGGCTGAGAATGAGCGGCTGCTATGCTTCTCACCAGCTCTGCAAGGCCGCCTTCGAGCAGCCTATGAGGGCAGTGTTGCCAAGGTACTGACCCCACCTTAGATGTCGACTGGCCCAGAGCTGACCCTTCTCAGTTTCATAATTCAGGCGGCCCAGTTCACACCACTCTGCTGTCCTGTGATCTAACTGGGGAGGAATAAGGGAATGAAGTTTTCTGAGCATACCCTACAGGCTTCTGTTCCTAATGTCATTGCCATATTTTAGGTCTCTCTTGCGATGCCACCTTCTGTTCAAGCTGTCTCCTTTCAGCCAGAAACTGACAATCGTACCAACTTCTCCAGTGACCGAGCCTTTCATACTTTTAAAAAACAGAGGTGATAAGAAAAGGGAATTTGAGGGGAGGGAAAGAGGCCATTTTTACTTTTGGGATAGGCAACTTATGTCATTTTCCTAGAAAGCTGATCAACTTTCAGTGCCTGGAGATGTATGCCAGGCATGTGGTGGGCTGCTACTGGGTTAGAGCATTGTCATCCTGGAGAAAACTTTGGAGAACACGAGGAATGGGGCTGTGGGTAGTCCTGTCATAAGGTTCTTCTGAGCTAGGGAAGGTGCTTCTGGGATTGAGTGAGATCAGCTATGCCCAGTTCATCAGGCATTCTTGTGTCTCTCTCAGGGATGTATTTTATGAGGTGCTTCGAGAGTGGGAAGATCGCCATGAGGAGCCTGGCTGGGATTTTGAGAAGGGCTTGGGCAGCAGGATCAGGTAGGTGCTCAAACACTGGTCACCTTGTCTTGCTTGCTTCTAGCAGCGAGCAGCTCAGTGGAGCTTGGTAGCTGATTGAAGGAAGGCTTTTCTCCATGTTTCCAGTCTGTGAAGCTGTTGCCTTCTGTCCTCCTCAATCGCTCTAGTTACTGCCCATTCTGCCTCTACTCGAAGGGTTTTTTTCTCCAGCTCCTTCCACTCAGAAATGACTTGTGCTTGTTCTGTGGTGGTGAATGCTTGGAAAAGTGCAAAGCTCTTGCTCCAGGTTGCTTTGAGTTTTGGCCAAAGTTACTTGTTAGACCCTTTCCAACCTCCATTGTCTAGTTTGGCAATTCTAATCATTTTGCATAGCTAGGTAACTAGGATGCAGAAAGAATATTCTCTGTCCAGTAATCTATCTTCCACCTGGGTCTTAAAGCTAACTGGCTTTCCGTGAGGATTGAAAATTAGAGGGGTGATATTATTTCTTGTTTGGCTAAGTGTATCTCTAGCCTTGAGGGGATCTTACGGTCTGTCCCTTACCTTTTCCTACCTTCTTTCGCTGGCCCGCTAAGGCAGAGGTCTGCTCAAAGGTCCTGGAAAAGGGCTGAAAGGCCAAAGAATTGGCTTGTTCTCTCAGATCTGCCTCCTTTCTCCTTCCCTCACACTCCATTCTCATCCCTTATTCCTCAGAGCCATGATGAGTCAACTCTCTGCAGCCTGCAGCCACAGTCATTTTGTTCGGCTTTTCCAAAAACAACTTCTCCAGGTAATACCTCCAGCAGGATATTAATCTACAGGGAACAGTAGGCCTGGTAAGACAGTCAAGTAATGGCTGGGATTGTGGGGGCAGCCAGTCAAGTCCTGGGCTGTGTTCTGAGTTTTGAGCAGGAGTTGTTCTTGTGTGGTGGGAACCAAGTTGTCTCTCATATGCCCTGCACTCCTACTCCTGGCCTCCTCTCACATCCGTACCTTCCTATCTGCCTCCAAACTCTCCCTACTTTCTGGCCCTTGAATTCTGTTGTGGTAGAAAGAGTGTGGGCTTTAGACTCAGATAAGCCTGGTTTCAGATCCCAGCTCTACTGGCCCTAGGCAGATGTTTCATCTTGTAGTCGCAGTTTCTTCACCTGTAAAATAAGAATATACTCCCTGTCTCAAAAAATGTATCTGTGGCATCTGGTAGAGGGATGGCATTCCATAAATGTTTATTACTTCTTTATTTTGTTCAATCCTGTTTTTAAGAAAATGACTATGTTGTTTTTTTTATTGTTGTTATTATTTCTCTCCTCCCCCTGCCCCAGATGTGTCAGAGTCCTGGTGGTGCTGGGGGCACTATCTTGGGTGAGGCTCCCGATGTGTTAAGTATGCTTGGAGCTGACAAGTTGGGACGGTTGCGGCGCCTACAGGAACGGCTTGCAGCCCCTCAGAGCAGTGGTGGGCCCTGCCCACCGCCCTCCTTCCCGGGCTGTCAGGGATTCTTCAGGGACTTCATCCTGAGTGCCAGCAGGTAAAGGTCCTTGCAGTGAGTGGGACTGAGGTCCAGGAGAGGTTTGTCTTCCCAGAAGGGCAGACAGTCCCCTCTCCTTCTCCTCGAATATAACAGGGTGGGACTGGGTGATATCTGGGCTCCTTCTAGTTCATACTTCCTGCCTCCATTTTCCAATTACAATTGAAATCAAATATTATATTAGTTTCAGGTGTATAACATAGTGATTAGCTTACAGAGTGATCACCCATAAGTCTAGTATCCACCTGAAGCTGGAGATATTTCCTGTGCTGTGATTTTTTATAATGTCAATTTAATCCCTTTATCTTTTTCACCCTTATTCACAACATTCCTCCCTCTGGTAACCATCAGTTGCTCTCTGTGTAAGTTTGTTTGTTTATATTGTTAGTGAAATGATACGGTATTTGTTTTCACTGAGCATAGTACCCTCTAGGTCCATCTATATTGTCACAAATAGGAAGATTTTATTATTGTTTTTATGGCTGAGTAATTTCCAGTATATTTACACTATGTACCACATCTTTATCCATTTGTCTGCCAATGGACACTTAGGTTGCTTCCATACTTGGCATTTGTAAATAATACTGAAATGAACATACAGGTGCATAAATCGTTTTGAATTGATATTGGATTTCTTTGGGTAAATACCCAATAATGGAATTAATTGCTGGATCATATGACAATTCTATTTCTAATGTTTTGAGGATCCTCCCTACTATTTTACGCAGTGGCTGTACTGATTTACAATCCAGCCAACAGTACACCAGGGTTCCTATTTCTCTACATCCTAGCCAGCACTTGATTGTGTCTTGATGATAGCCATTCTAACAGGTGTGAGGTGATATTTCATTTAGGTTTTAAAAATGTGAGCATCTTTTCATATGCCATCTGTATGTCCTCTTTGGAGAAAGGTCTATTTAGGTCTATCCTCTGCTCATTTTTTATTTTTTATTTATTTATTTATTTTTGATGTTCAGTTGTATGAGCTCCTTATATATCTTGGATATTAACCCCTTATCAGGTGTGTTATTGGTAAATACTTTCTACCTTCTCCCTTTCAATAGGTTGTCTTTTCATTTTGTTGATGGTTTCCTTCTGTGTGCAAAAACTTTTTAGTTTGATGTAGTTCCATTTGTTTCTTTTTTTATTTAGTTTCCATTGCCTGAAGACATATAAAAAATATACGTATTGCTAAAAGTGATGTCAAAGAGTTTATTGCCTGTTTTTCATCCAGGAATTTTGTGGTTTCAGGGTCTTACATTTAAGTCTTGAATCCATTTTTAATTTGTTTTTGTATATGGTTTAAGAAAGTGTCAGGATTCTTGTTTCTTATTTTTGCAGGGGTCTGTCCAGTTTTCTCAACACCATGTATTGAAGAGACACTCATTACCTCATTGTATATTCTTGCTTCCTTTGTCATAGATTAATTCACCATATATTCATGGATCTATTTTTAGGCTCTATTCCAGCGGTTCTCACCTGTGGGTCACGAACAGCTAGAAGGGTCTCCCTAAGACCATCCGAAAACACAGATATTTACATTAAGATTCATAACAGTAGCAAATTAAAGTTATGAAGTAGTGACAAAAATAATTTTATGGTTGAGGATCACCACAACATAAAGGGTTGCAGCATTAGGAAGGTTAAGAACCACTGCTCTATTCTGTTTCATTGATCCATGTGTTTGTTTTTTTGCCTCCTACCAAGCTGTTTTCATTACTATAGGCTTGTAGTTTAGTTTGATTTCTGGTAGTTCTTTTTCAAGATTCCTATGATTGTTTGGGGTGTTTTGTGATTCCATGTAAATTTTAGAATTATTTTAGTTCTGTGGAGGAAAAAAGGCCATTGATATTTTGATAGGGATTGCATTGAATATATAGATAGCCTTGGATCATATGGATATTTGCATTGAATTTAGAGATAGCCTTGGGTATTTTAATAATGTTAATTCTCCCTATCCATGTGCACAGTATATGCTTCCATTTATTTGTATCTTCTTCAGTTTCTTCAATGTCTTACAGTTTTCTGAGTACAGGTCTTTTATGTACTCAGAAAAGATTGGTTAAATTCCTATGTGTTTATTATTTTTTTATGTAATTGTATATTTTTTTTCTTAATTTCTCTTTCTGATAGTTTGTTACTGTGTATAAAAGTGAAACCAATTTTTTAATATTTTATGTGCTGATTCTTTACTGAATTCATTCTCATACTTTTGGGTAGAATCTTTTTCTTATACAGATATTTATTTATTAATATTTTTATTGTTTTAAAGTATTACATATATTAGTGCATATATCTCCTTTTTTCCCCCATTGACCTTCCCACAGCATCCCCTACCCCCTGTCGCATGACCTCATCCCACTCCCCCAGTGTCTTGTGTCCCTTGGTGTGCTTTGCAGGCATACAAATCCTTTGGTTGATCTATTTCCCTCCCTCCCCAACATTCCCCAGTCATCTTCCCACTGTAATTTGACAGTCTGTTGGGTGCTTTACGGCCTCTGTAACTATCTTTTTATTCACCAGGTTATAATGTTCTTTATTTTCCATAAATGAGTGAGATCATGTGGTATTTTTCTTTCATTGCCTGGCTTATTTCACTTAACATAATGCTCTTCGGGCCCATCCATACTGCTGCAAATGGTAAGAATTCTTTTTTATAGCAGTGTAGTATTCCATTGTGTAGATGTACCATAGTTTTCTAATCCACTCATCTGCTGATGGGCATTTAGGCTGTTTCCAAATTTTAGCTATGGTGAATTGTGCTGCTATGAACATAGGGGTGCATGTATCCTTTCTGATTGGTGTTTCTCGTTTCTTGGGATATATTCCTAGAAGTGGGATCGCTGGGTCAAATGGGAATTCCATTTTTAGTTTTTAGAGGAAACTCCATACTGTTCTCCACAGTGGCTGTACCAGTCTGCATTCCCACTAGCAGTTCAGGAGGGTTCCTTTTTCTCCACATCCTCTCCAGCACTTGTCGTTTGTTGATTTGTTAATGATTGCCATTCTGACAGGTGTGAGATGGTACTGCATTGTCATTTTGATTTGCATCCCTCGGATAATTAGCGACTTTGAGCATGTTTTCATGTGTCTCTTGGCCTTCCTTCTGTCTTCTTTCGGAAAGATTCTATTTAGGTCAGTTGCCCATTTTTTTATTGGATCATTTATCTTCCTTTTATTAAGTTGTATAAGTTCCCTCCAACTCCAGCGAGGTCCCCACTGGGGTAAATGCCACAGTCAAAGCTGCGGAGGTTGTCCACCCAGCCCCTGACAGTTGACCCCAAAGAAGCCACCATGATCTCACCTTGGCAAAGTGGCCCCCTTTGGTAGAATCTTTAAGGTTCTTTAAAAGAGTATCCCATATCCAAAAAAAATTAGTTTTACTTCTTCCTTTTTATTTCCTTTTGTCTCACTGCTCTAGCAAGAACTTTGATACTATCTGTATAATCCTATCTAATAAAAGAGTAATATGCAAATTGACCTTACCTTCTCTACACCCACAAGCCACGCCCACCAACCAAAGGAGTAAGTATGCAAATTAACCCAGCCAATATGGTTGCGGCCATGGAGCAAGCAGAAGGCTTGGGTTTCCCCGGCAATGGAGGAAGCCAAGTTTCCGGCACATGCTGGCTGGTCCTGGACTCCACTCAAGGATACTAAATTTCAATTACAGAGAATAAATAAATCCCAACAAAAATGGCTGCAGCCACAGAGAGAGCAGGAGGCTTGGCTTTCCCTGGCAATGGAAGAAGCCAAGCTTTCTGCCCTCCCTGGCCTTCCCTGGCTTCTGCTCAAGGCTACAAAATTTCAATTATATAGAAGATAAATAAATCACAGATACCAGGGCCTCCGCTTGGGTTGCCACCTGGGATGGCCAGCCTAAGAACCACCACAGGCCCCTTGCTCAAGCCGCCCCATGCCCCAAGGGAACACCCACCCTGATCTGGGACACCCTTCAGGGAAAACCAGCTGGCCCCCATCCATGCACCAGGCCTCTATCCTATCTAATGAAAGAGTAATATGCATTACTCCAACACAAAATGGCTCCTCCCATGTAGTCAAAGATGGCCAGCAGGGGAAGGTAGTTGGGAGAAACCAGGCCTGCAAGGGAAGGCAGTTGGCGGCGGGGCCACGGGGGTGCCCTGGCTTGCAGGGGAGAGCATTTTTTTTGGGGGGGAAACAGCCTGCAGGGGAGGGCAGTTAGGGGCAAACAGGTTGGCAGGGGAGAAATTAGGCATCAGGCTGGTAGGGGAGTGGTTAGGGGTGATCAGGCTGACAGGGAGAAGCAGTTAGGAGCAATCAGGAAGGCAGCAGGTGAGCAGTTGGGAGTCAGCAGTCATAGATTGTGAGAGGGATGTCCAACTGCCGAGTTAGGCCCGATCCTACCATACCGAATTTTGTGCACCGGGTGTCTAGAAAAGAGGTAATATGCTACTCGGTCCTAATGGTGTCACAGTCATGACCAGACTGCATGCGCACAGGGACATGAGGCTGCCACAGGGGGCAGCCCCCCTGGCAGAGACGTGCAGTTCCGAAGGGGGCACATCAGGACAGGGGCGAGACCTTGGAGAAGAACTCTCAGCACTCCTGTGCTGGAGTCTGAAGGCACAGGGAGAAGAAGGGAGAGCATATAAGCAGTTAGGGGGTTTAGGCCAGGAGGGCAGAGCAGATAGGAAGTTAGGGGGATCAGGCCAGGAGGGGAGAGCAGTTAGGGACATCAGGCAGGCAGGCGAGTGCTTAGGAGCCAGTGGTTCTGTATTGTGAGAGGATGCCACATTGGAGAGGGTGCAGGGCAGGCTGAGGGGGACCCTGTGTACAAATTTTGTGCACAGGGCCAATAGTATTGAATAAAAGTGAAAATGGACATCACTATCTTTTACCTGATGTTAAAAAGCTTTCAGATTTTTTTTAAATTTAATGAAACTTTATTGTTCAGATTATTACAATTGTTCCTCTTTTTTCCCCTCATAGCTCCCCTCCAAAGGAATCCCACCTCTCCCTCTGCCTTTACCTCCCCCGCACTGTCATCATCCACAGGTGTACAATTTTTGTCCAGTCTCTCCTTGCACCCCTTCACTCCTTTCTCCTTGAGAATTGTCAGTCTATTCCCTTTCTATGCCCCTGCTTCTATCATATTCGCCAGTTTATTCTGTTCATCAAATTTATAATTTACTTGATTTTTAAATTCACATGTTGGTAGATATGTATTGTTTATAATTATCTTTACCTTCTTCCTCTTCTTAAAGAGTACTTTTCAGCATTTCATATAATACTAGTTTGGTGTTGATAAACTCCTTTAGTTTTTTTCTTATCTGTGAAACTCTTTATCTGCCCTTCAATTCTGAATGATAGCTTTGCTGGGTAGAGTAATCTTGGTTGTAGATTCTTGCTATTCATCACTTTGAATATTTCTTGCCACTCCCATCTGGCCTGCATAGTTTCTGTTGAGAAATCAGCTGATAATCATATGGTGCTCTCTTGTAGATAATTAACTGTTTTTCTCTTGCTACTTTTAAGATTCTCTCTTTGTCTTTTGCTCTTGGTATTTTAATTATGATGTGTCTTGGTGTGGTCCTCTTTGGATTCCTTTTGTTTGGGGTTCTGCGCATTTCCTGGACTTGTAAGTCTCTTTCTTTCACCACGTGGGGGAAGTTTTCAGTCATGATTTCTTCAAATAGGTTTTCAGTATCTTGCTCTCTCTTCTTCTGGCACCCTCATAATTCTGATGTTGGTACCTTTGAAGTTGTTCAGAGGCACCTTAAACTATCTTCACATTTTTGGATTTCTTTTTGCTTTTCCAGTGGAGTGTTTTCTGTTTCTTTGTATTTCAGATCTTTGAGTTGATCTTGCATTCCTCTAGTCCAGTGGTTCTCAACCTTCCTAAGGCTGCAACCCTTGCATATGGTTCCTCATGTGGTGGTGACTCCCAACCATGAAATTTTGCTACTGTTATGCATCGTGATGTAAATATCTGCATTTTCCGATGGTCTTAGGCGACCCCTGTGAAAGGGTCATTCAACTTCCAAAGGGGTCGTGACCCACAGGTTGAGAACCGTTGCTCTAGTCTGTAGTTAGGTTTCTGTATAATATTTTTTATTTCACTCAGTGTATGTTTAATTTCTAGTTGGTCCTTTTTCATCTCCTCTTGGGTCTCACTAAATTTATTCATCTTTTCTAGGAAATTCTTGAGAAACCTTATAACTGTAGTTTTGAACTCTATATCCAGTCATTTGTTTTCCTCCATTTCTTTCGTTTGTGATCTGTTCCTTTGTCTTCACATTTTCGCTGCTTCCCTTAGTTGGTAGAGTAGCTTTGTGTGCTAGGTGTCCTATATGGCCCCGTAGCTCCACATCCCCAGTTACCTGAGATGGACTCTCTTGGTGCACCCCTTTGTGGACTGTGTGCACAGCTTTGTTGTGGTTAAGTCTTGATTGTTGTTGGTGTCACTTGTGGGAATTGACCTCCAGGCCAATTGGGTGTGAGGATCAGCTCTATCTATGCTACAAGACTTGCAAAATTGCAAAAGCCTCTGTGTTCAGCTTGGATGGGGCAAATACTCAAGGCTGAGCAGACAGCCTTGGGTTCCCATCAGCCCAACCCTATGCGGCCCTTGGGTCTCAGTGTCCCACGGTAATCGCTGCAGCCCTCTGTGCACACTCATGCTCGCGCACCTCCAGACCTCTGCCTTTCAAGGCTCCCCTGAGTTTCCATGTGCTCCGGGACCCATATGGGTCCCCACGGCTCACCTGAAACGGGTTCAGTGCAGTCGGAAGTGGATTTCAGCGCAATTGGGAGGTTCTGTCTTCCTTTAATTTCCATCTGTGTCCTTTTTTTAAAGTATGTTTTTTATTGATTTTTAGAGACTGAAGAAGGGAGAGCCAGAGATAGAAACATTGATAAGGGAGAAACAATCAGTTGTCTCCTGCAGGCCTTTATTGGGTATCCAGCCCACAACCTGGGCATGTGCCTTGATGGAATCAAACAAGCAACCTCTTGGTTGCATGGATCCTCACTCAACCACTGAGCCACATCAGCTGAGCTCACTTTGTTTTTTGATCTGAAGTAGGTCTCTTGTAGGCAGCATATGTAATGGTCTTTTCGTGTGTGTGTGTGTATGAGTGTGTGTGTGTCCATACAGCTAGCTGCCCATTGTCTTTTGAAGGGAGCATTTAGTACATTTACATTTAAAGTAATTATTGCAACATTTTGTTGTTTTCTGATTCTTTTTATAGTTCTTCTCTTTTCTTATTCTCTTCCTCTCTACTTGCATGTTGATAAGTTTCTATAATATTGCATATGGATGTCTTTGTCTTTATATCTTGTATATCTCCTGTAGATTTTTGGTTTGGGGTTAACGTGTTTCATATATATCAAACTGTGTTTATAGCAGTCTACTTTAAGTTAATGGTCACTTATATTTGAACATATTTTAAAATCACTACAATTTTTACTCACCCCCTTAACATTTAAGTTTTTTGTCATTCTTTTTTACTTCCCTTGTATGTATGTTTGTGTATATCCCTAATTGTAATTGCATATTATCTTCCCTCTTTTGCCTTTTAACCTTTGTACTTTTTTATTTATTTTATTTAATATATTTTATTGATTTTATATAGAGAGGGATAGAGAGTTAGAAACATTAATGAGAGAGAAACATTGAGCAGCTGCTTCCTGCATACTCCCTAGCGGGTATGTGCAACCAAAATACATGTCCTTGACTGGAATCAAACCTGAGATCCTTGAGGCCACAATCTGATGCTCTATCCACTGAGCCCAACCAGTTTTGGCCATTGACCACTTTTTTAAGTATTTTTGTCAGTGAGGATTTTTTTTCTTTCCTATTTTATTTTTAATTCATATCTTTATCTTTTTTGTTGTTGTAAATTAACCCATTTATTATAGGCTTGCAATGTTTCAAATTGTGAAGCTTCTACTGATCTTTTAATTCCTTCAGTCTTCTGATGGCTGACTTTACTGTGATGGCAGAAGTGGTGTTGTAAGTCCAGGCACCACCAGCGAATGTTTTAATGCAGGAACCACAGTGCCAGATCCCCACAGCTCCCTTCTTCATCTTGGTTTTGCCGCAGAAGGAGCAAGTGTACTTGATGTGTTGGCTGATTTCAATTTTCTTCACCATTTTCCTGAGGGAGGCGCCATAATGAGTTCCATATTTGCGGACAATACTGAACTTCTTGGTGCGTTTAGCTATATTGCTGTGAACTAGTTCCTCTTTATCTTTTTTTTTTTTTTTCTTAAGTTCCTTTGAGCCCTGGCTGGTGTGGTTCAGGTGATTGGGCAATGTCCCATGCACCAACGGGTTGCTGGTTCAATTTCTGGTCAGGGGACAAATCCAGGTTGCAGGTTCAATTCACAGTCAGGGTCATGCATCAGGAAACCAATTGATGCTTCTCTCTCACGTTGATCTCTCTCTCTCTCTCTCTCACTCATCCTTCCTCTCTCTCTCAAATCAATAAAAAAGAATGTCACTGACATTTCTTGTAATACTGATTTAGTGATGATGGACTGCTTTAGCTTTTTCTTAGCTGGGAAAGTCTATCTTTCCTTCCATTCTAAATGATAGCCTAGTTAGATTGAGTAGTATTTGTTGTAGGTCTTTGCATTTGAATATTTTGTGCTAATTCCTTTGGCCTGCAAAGTGTCTGTTGAGAAATCAGCTGACAGTCATATGGGCATTCCCTTGTAGGTAACTGAGTGCTAGAGATAAAGGGAGAAGGATAGAAAGTTAGAAACATTGATGAGAGCAACATCAATCAGCTGCCTCTTGCACAACTCCCACTGGGGATGTGTCCGCAACCAAGGTACATGCTCTTGACCGGAATTGAACTTGGGACCCTTCAGTCCATAGGCCGATGCTCTATCCACTGAGCCAAAACAGTTAGGGCTCTATTGATGTTTTTAAGATCTTCTCTTTGTCTTTAACCTTTGACGTTTTAATTATGATGTGTCTTGATGTAGACTTCCTTGGGTTCATCTTGCTTGGGACTCTGTGCTTCCTGGACTTGTATGTCTATTTCCTTCATCAAGTTAGGGAAGTTTTCCATCATTATTTCTTCAAGTAGCTTTTCAATTCCTTGCTCTTTATCATCCTTCTGGTACCACTGTGATACAAATGTGATTACTCTTGATGTTATCCCATATGCCCCTTAAATTCTAATTTTTTTTCATTCTTTTTTCTTTTTGGTGTTCTAGTGGGTGTTTCCCCTACCATATCTTCCAGATCACTGATTCAGTCCTTTACTACATTTAATCAGCTGTTGTTTTGTTTATTTCTGTTATTGTCGTCTTCATTTCTGACTGGCTCTTTTTTATATGTTCTGTCTCTGTTGAGATTCTCACTGAGTTCATCTATTCTTCCCAGTGTTCATTGAATATTCTTTTTTTCTCTCTCTCTCTTGGTTTTAAAATAACCAATCTCTACTTGGCTTCCTCTTACATGGCCTTCTTGCCGTATTGAGCATTCTTTTTTAAAAAATATTTTTATTGATTTTTGAGAGTGAGATGGGGAGAGAAAGAAACATTGGTATGAGAGTGCAACGTTGATTGGCTACCTCCTGCATGCCCCATACCAGGAATTGAGCCCACAAACCCTACATGTGCCTTGACCAAGAATCAATCCAGCAACCTCTCAGTGTGCAAGACGACTCCCAACCAACTGAACCCCATGGGCCAGGGCCCTATTGAGCATTCTCATAATCAGTGTTTTGAACTCTGTATCTTAAAGATTGCTTATCTTTATTTTATTTAGTTCTTTTTCCTTAGTTTTTCTTGTTATTTCATTTGGGACATATTTTTTTGTCTTCTCATTTTGGCTGCCTCTATTTGTTTGGCTGCCTTATGTAGTAGTTGTCCTGTGAGATCCAATAGCACAGTCTCCTCATTCATTTGTGCTAGTTCCAGGGGTGTCCCTTGTGTGTCTGTGTGTGTCCTCCTGTTGTAATTAAGCCATAATTGTTGTTGGCCCATCAGTGGGGTGGGATTGACCCTCAGTATGACTGGCTATGAGGGCTGGCATGATAGTGAATAGATTTTATGTGGAGCTGACCCCGCAGATCAAGTGTCACTTTAGCAGTGCTCTGGTTCCAGTCAAGTCCCCCCTTTAGGTGTGTTGTTTATGGAACTAGGTGGCTAGCTACCAAGGTCAGCTGCCATTTGTTCTTGGCTTGGACTACCTGGTTGGAGCTACAAAGTGACCTATGTTTGGTTGCCACTTGTGCTGTGTTTAGCAGTGCTTGGAAGAGTTTATGCTGTGAAACAAAGGCTGGCTGCTGTCCCGACCCTAGGGTTAAGTCAACGAGGACCCTAGAGGGGGAGTGGGGATGAAAGGGACAAGAGACACAAGGAATGGAGACAAGACAAAGTTCTGATCAAGTCTCATTTATTCAGGAGGAGCTCAGGGTAGTTATAGGGAGAAGGAGGAATGAGGAAGTTCCAGAGAATGAGGAAGTTCCAGAGGCTAAGCAACCAAATCACAGTGAAAATTCCTAGCCCTTAAGGCGAAACACCTGGCTTACAGAAAAGAGATAGGGTTTGGGGTAATAGAAACCTAACCCGAGGTTAGTGCTAACGTGGCGGGAGCTTACTACAAAATGGCTGTCAAGCACAACAAGTTTCCCACAGGCTGCTACCAGCACCCTTTGGTGGACATCACAGTTGAGCTTAGGCCTGCCGCCACTTGTTCTTGGAATTGGCCACTTTGATGGAGCTATGTTCCCATCTAAGACTGGCTTCCAATTACGCCAGGCTTGGGATTGCTTATCAAGATGTATAGGGCACACCAAGGCCAACCTCTGTATATTTGAATTTTGTGGACCTTTGAGAGTGTTTAAGAAAGTCTATAGCGCAAGCCAAGGTAGGTCACTTGTGTGGAAAATCTACTGGAAGTGGCTTGAGCCATTCACACCAGTAAGGGTATATTGGGGTCTCAGGGGGTCTTCAGGGCCAATGAACTATATTGGCCCAGATAAGGGAGAACACAGATTTCCAGCTGGGTTGGGGGAGAGCCCAAGAACGGAACAGTAGTTCCCATCAGCATCTCCATCCCTGGACAAAGCTGCCTGACCTCTCCCCTTTCCAGCCCTGATGCTAGTTCATTCATATGCTCCCATATGTCCCTGGAGCTTTTCAAGCTGCTGCCCTTGTGTTGGAGCCAAAGGGAGTGAATTTGTGAGTGATTCTGTGCACTGGCTCCTAGAGGAATGCCTAGGACTTAACAGCCTCTGTCTCCCTGGGATGCAGTCCCACTGAGTTTCACAGCCGGAGCTATAGAAACACTTGTCAGCACTGTTAACCTGGGCTGGGGAGGCTGGTGTGGAGCTGGGACTCCTCCCTCATCAAGGTGGATGTTCCAACTGAGATAACCTCCTGATTTTTAATCACCACTTGTGGGTATGGACCAGCTCATTCAGTGTCTCCACCCTCTTTCCAGTCTCAAAGTGGCTTCTTCATATCCTTAGTTGTAGCACTTCAGCTAGTCTTCAGGTGGTTCTCAGTGGTGATGATTATGTATTTTATTTTATTTTTTTAAATTTAATAAATCTTTATTGTTCAGATTAGTACAGTTGTTTCTCTTTTTTCCCCCCATAGCTCCCCTCCATCCAGTTCACACCCCTCCCTCTGCCCTTACCTCCCTACATTGTCCTCATCCATAGGTATACGATTTTTGTCCAGTCTCTTCTCAGAACCCCGTCAGCCCTTTCCCCCTGAGAACTGTCAGTCTACTCCCTTCCTATGCCCCTGATTCTATTCACCAGTTTATTCTGTTCATCAGATTTTTTATTCACTAGATTTTTTAATTTTTTTAATGAATCTTTATTGTTCAGATTATTACAATTGTTCCTCTTCCCCACTCCCACAGCTCCCCTCCACCTGGCTCCTACCCCATCCTCTGCCCTTACCGCCCCCCATCCCCATTGTCTTCATCCATAGGTGTATGATTTTTGGCCAGTCTCTGCACTCCCCCTCATCTCTTTCCCCCTGAAAATTATCAGTCCACTCCCTTTCTATAACCCTGATTCTATTATATTCACCAGTTTATTCTGTTCATCAGATTTTCATTTCACTTGATTTTTAGATTAACTTGTTTGGTAGATATGTATTTGTTGTTCATAATTTTTACCTTTACCGTTTTCTTCTTCTTTCTCAAAGAATACTTTTCAGCATTTCATATAATACTGGTTTGGTGCTGATGAACTTCTTTAGTTTTTTCTTATCTGTGAAGCTCTTTATCTGACCTTTAATTCTGAATAATAGCTTTGCTGGGTAGTCATCTTGGTTGTAGGTTCTTGCTATTCATCACTTTGATTATTTCTTGCCACACTCTGTCTGGCCTGCATAGTTTCTGTTGAGAAGTCAGCTGACAATCATATGGGTGCTCTCTTGTAGGTAATTAACTGTTTTTCTCTTGCTACTTTTAAGATTCTCTCTTTGTCTTTTGCTCTTGGTATTTTAATTATGATGTGTCTTGGTGTGGTCCTCTTTGGATTCCTTTTGTTTGGGGTTCTGTGTGCTTCCTGGACTTGAAGTCTTATTTCTTTCACCAGGTGGGGGAAGTTTTCAGTCATTTATTTCTTCCAATAGGTTTTCAGTATCTTGCTCTCTCTTCTTCTGGCACCCTCATAATTCTATTGTTGGTACACTTGAAGTTGCCCTCGAGGCTCCTTTCTATAGCTTCACATTTTTTGGATTCCTTTTTCTTTTTGCTTTTCCAGTGGTGTGTTTCTGCTTCTTTGTATTTCAAATCTTTGACTTGATCTTGTGTTCCTCTAGTCTGCTGTTAAGTCTCTGTATACTATTTTTTATTTCAGTCAGTGTATGATTAATTTCTAGTTGGTCCTTTTTCATATCCATTAAGGTCTCGTTAAATTTATTGACCTTTTCTGGGAAATTCTTGAAAAACCTTAATAACCGTAGTTTTGAACTCTATATCCAGTCATTTGTTTTCCTCCATTTCTTTCGTTTGTGATCTATTCCTTTGTCTCCACATTTTCACTGCTTCCCTGAATTGGTAGAGTAGCTTTGTGTGCTAGCTGTCCTATTTGGCCCACTAGCTCTGCTTCCTCAGTTACCTGAGGTGGACTCTCTTGGTGTACCCCTTTGTGGACTGTGTGTACAGCTTTATTGTAGTTAAGTTTTAATTGTTGTTGGTATCACTGTGGGGAATTGACCTCCAGGCCAATTGGTTGTGAGGATCAGCTGTGTCTACGCTGGGAGAACTTCTGTGCTAGAGTTAGCCTTATGATACAAGACTTGCAAAGTTGCAAAAGCCTCTGTGCTCAGCTTGGATGTGGCAGATACTCAGGGCTGAGCAGACAGCCTTGGCTTCCTGTTCAGCCCTGCTCTATAAGGCCCCAGGGTCTGTGTCCCTCGGTAATCGCTGCAGCCTTCTCGGCATGCACTCCAGGAACCCGTATGAGTTTGGTTCCCTAGGGTCTCGCCCGAATCAGGGGTTTAGTGCAGTCAGAATAAGTTCAGCACAGTTGGGAGGTTCCTTCTTCCTCCCGCTAGAGAAAAGCCAGTGGCATAATCAGCAGTCAGTCCTCTGTGTGCACTCGCGCACCTGCGCGTGCACCTTCAAACCTCTGCCTTTCCTAGCTCCCCTAAGTTTCCATGCACTCTTCCCTTTTCCCAGAAGTCCTGACTCCCCCCATATGAGTCTCGCCTGGAACTGGGGTTCAGTGCAGTCAGGAGTTTCTGTCTTCCTCCCGCTAGAGGAAGTCAGCCAGGCACTCCGCCGCCTGTCCTTTCCTTGTGTGTCTCTGTACCTCAGCTTTTTGCAGCTCCTCTGAGTCTCTGTGAACCCCTCTCTTTCCTTCTAGTTGTAGAATTTTCACTCAGCCAACTTTCCTGTGGTTCTGGATGATGTCCTTTCTGTCTTTTAATTGTAGTTTTGAAATTGTTGTGTGAGGCAGCAGTTTAGGTGTTCACCTATGCCACCATTTGATTCGATTATGTATTTTAGTTGTAATTTTTATGTGGTCATGAAAGGAGGCAAGCACAGTGTTTAACTACCCTACCGTCTTAAGATCTTGTTCTTTTACCCATGTGAGAAACATCATTGTTCCTTGATCTTCCATCTCTGAGCCTTTCTGTCTGGAACACCTTTTCTCTGTTCCTACAACTTTTTTCTTTTCTTGCTCCCTGTCTTAGCTTCCAGTTTAATCAGCATCTCATGGATAGTCTGAGTTTGAAGATTCGGGAACTCAACGGCCTTGTCCTGCCTCAGCCTGAGCCTAGTGATGAAGATGGAGAGGCAGATATGGACTGGCAGGTTAGAAAGCAGAAGGGAGAGAAAAGGGTTCTGACCTAAGAGGGAATGTATATTTTCAAGAACTTTGTAACAGATTTGGACTTCTTTTCTAGAAGCCTTACGCTTAGGACCTTTTATCTCCCTGATCTCCTTCAGGGTGAACGGAGGCAGTTTGCTGTGGTGCTGCTCAGCCTGAGGCTTTTGGCCAAATTCCTGGGCTTTGTGGCTTTCCTGCCCTACCGGGGTCCTGAACTACCCCCAACCCGTGAGCTCCAGGACTCCATTCTGGCCCTGAGAAGCCAGGTGAATAGGGGTACTGGTAAGGTGGGGCCTGGAAAGAGCCACATGGTGCTGGAGATAGAGGACACATCCCCAGTCCTCTTGAGACCTGCTGATCAAATTCTGGCCCTGCCAGGTACCCCCAGTCCTGGATGTACGCGCTCTGCTACAACAGGGGCTACAGGCTCACCGAGCAGTGCTCACAGTACCCTGGCTGGTGGAGTTCCTTTCTCTGGCTGACCACATTGTTCCCATGCTGGACTATTACCGCAGTATCTTCACTCTCTTGCTACACCTACATCGGTGAGTAAAGAAGGGGCAAGGCTGGAAATGGTATGGGGAGAATGTGGCTGAGGTTTCTGTGAGTGAGGAGAATGGGCAGCCTCTGTTTCCTGTACGGTACCTCAGGGGAGGCTGGGTTTGGTCCTCAAGGAAAGACACTGGGTAGTTACTTGCCCTTTTCTGTTCCCACGTTGGGCCAGCTGAGAGGGAGTGCAGATCTGAGAGGGGCACTGAGGACATCTTATTCCCTTTGGGTCTGCTTTAGGGAATTCTCTTCCTAGCCATAGCTTTCTTTTACTTCATGTCATTTCTTTCTCTGCACAGATTTTACTGATACCCTCATTTACCTTTTAGGAGCTTGGTTTTGTCTAAGGACGGTGAAGGGGAGATGTGCTTCCTGAACAAACTGTTGCTGCTTGCTGTTCTGGGCTGGCTTTTCCAGGTTGGTGGAGAGTCCAGATTGGGAGAGGAGGGGAGAGACTACTGGAGCTGGAGATGGGGAGAATGTCTAAGTCTGATCAAGGTTGGGGCCAGCAGAGGTATGGGAATTACTATAGTTTCAGAGGAAGGTTGCCTAAGCCCTGAAACCATGCGGTCGGAGGTGTGATGAAATTCTGAAGTACTAACGAACTGGTACTGCTTTAATCTCATTAGATTCCCACAGTTCCTGAGGACCTATTCTTTGTGGAAGAGGGTCAGGTGGATATCTTTGAGATGGATACAAAAACTTCAGAGCATGGTTTGGTAAGTGTTGGGGTCCAGCCAGAGCCACAGGGTCCACAGGTATAAAGGAGACAAGCCAAGATAGAACTCTCGTGTGATTTTTTTGTGCCTCACTGTCCCAGTTCTGGCTTATTCTCTTCCCCAGGATGGTGTGCCCGTGGTGGACCAGCACCTGCTCTACACTTGCTGTCCTTATATTGGTGAGGATGCTTGTTCCTCACCCCCATTGGTCCTTAATCCTTTGCCTTTCCCTTCATGAGTACCCAATAGCCTAATGTGTTGTTTTGGGCACTCCATGTTAAAGTTCAACATGCTTTTTGTGAGTGTATGTCTTGGGGAGAGGGTTTTGGAACTAAGTACTTGGTCTTCCCTGATGCAGGAGAACTCCGCAAACTGCTCGCTGCATGGGTATCAGGCAGCAGTGGGCGGAGTGGGGGCTTTGTAAGGAAAATCACCCCCACCACCACCACCAGCCTGGGAGCCCAGCCTCTCCGGACCACCCAGGGGCTGCAGGTGAGAGGCAAGGTGAGGCAGGGGGCCACCCAATGGGGAAAAGGGAATAATCCTTCACTGCCTGTTCCCTCTTCCCATAGGCACAGTTGGCCCAAGCCTTTTTCCACAACCAGCCACCCTCCCTGCGCAGGACTGTGGAGTTTGTGGCAGAGAGAATTGGCTCTAACTGTGTCAAACATATTAAGTGAGTTTGGGTTGAAGGGTTTGAGAATGGAGGTGTTGAGGGTCCCAGTCTCATTCTCTTACCATTTTTTCCCTTTTATCTCTTAATACCTTGTTACCAAATTGAGGAAAGTCAGTTGCGGGGAATTCGGGAGGAAGGGCCAAGGGCGGATGGGGAGAAGCTGAAATTGCTGTTTTTCTAGATAGTTCTGACCAGATTTCCTTGAATTTGCAGCCCTTTTCTGATTCAACCTTCCAACTACCTCCAAACATTGCTGTCCCTGCTACAGGGCCACGCTGGTGGCAGATCTGGTGCGCCAGGCCGAGTCACTTCTTCAAGAGCAGCTGGTGACGCAGAGACAGGAAGGGGGAGATCCAGGCCAGCTGTTGGAGATCTTGTGTTCCCAGCTGTGCCCCCATGGGGCCCAGGCATTGACCCAGGGGCGGGAGTAAGAGATACCAGTCTGTTTGGACTCTCCTCTTAGCTTATATTTTTCTGACCTTTCACCCCCCTTTCACACTCATATCCTTTATTCCACGTCCTCTCCCCACCCCACTCCTTTCACTTTTTTTGCCTCTTCTGTGAGCTATCTTTGGCTTTAGAGTTTTTAGGACCCAAAGTCCAAATTGCAGAGCAGGTGGTTGGGGCTCCCGTTCCTCCCAACTGGGTGGGACCCGGGGCCTGACAGTGCTTCTGCTGAGGCAGAACCCACCATGCTTACATGATTGGTGCACTCAGGACGCGTCCTTCTGTGGGTTAGGCTGACCCTCCCGTCTCCTTTAGGTTCTGCCAAAAGAAGAGCCCTGGTGCCGTGCGAGCACTGCTCCCTGAGGAGACTCCGGCCGCCGTACGTAGGAAGGAGGCCTGGAGCTAGCGGGCTGGGTGGTTGGTGCGGGAGAGGTGTGTGCTCGTGACCATGAATGCGAGGCTGCTGGTAGTAGGTCGGTCAGTCATGGACTTGGGCTTGCGTCACCATTCCCAATCTTTCCCTGGCCCAACTCTGCAGTCCTTCTTCTCACAGGTTCTGAGCAGCGCAGAGAACATTGCTGTGGGGCTTGCGATAGAGAAAGCCTGTAGTTGGTTGTCAGCCAACATCACAGGTAAGACCCAAGCAAAGGGAGCAGCTGACCCAAGTTTTCAGAAGTGGACTGGCAGGAAGTGGGAGGCCATCTGGGGGAAACGGGACTCGGAGCCTGCTGGGAACAGCAAAGGGCATGGGTAGGCATGCAGGGCAGCTCTGGTGACACCTTTTCTGTTCTCTGACCTGCAGCACTGATCAGGAGAGAGGTGAAAGCGGCAGTGAGTCGCATGCTTCGAGCCCAGGGTCCAGAACCGGCTGTCCGGGAGGACCGGAGGGGCTGCTCCCGTGCCTGTGAGCACCATGCTCCCCTCCCCTCCCACCTCATCTCCGAGATCAAAGTACACAGCTCCCTACTCCCTTCAGCTCCTCTCCCTCACTCCCTGCTCTTTTCCTGGCCTCCCTCCTCTCTCACGTCAGCTCTAGTATTTGTGGCAGCTTTCTGTGTTCTCCAGCTACTTCCTGTTTTGTTTGATACTCAATGGGATAAGGTAGAACAGGCTTGAATTGAATGGCTTTCCTAATTGCTCTTTGATTTTTGGTATTCGAATCACCTGAAAGGGGGAAAGGCTAGATATGACAATTTTTTACTAGATACATATTCCACAGATGGTGAAGAGGGTAGGTTGTAAGTGGCTATCCAGTGACATAGAGATTTTTAAGAGGCAGTCACCTGGTATTGATGTGATTTTAGAAATGTTCTGTGTGGGAGGTTAATGCTTTAGTTATAGGCAGTAAAAATAATCTATCAGTGCTCTTAACTTGATTTTAAAAAATCAAAGACTAGCCCTAGCCAGCTTTGCTCAGTGGATAGAGCATCAGCCTGCAGATGAAGGGCCCCTGGTTGGATTCCGGTCAAGTGCACATGCCTGGGTTGTAGGCTCAGTCCCCAGTAGGGGGCATGCAGGAGGCAGCCAACCAATGATTCCCTATCATCATTGATGTTTCTCTTTCTCTCTCTTCTCTTTAATCAATAAAAATATATTTAAAAGTCAACAGTAACTGAAACAGTTGTTTAAAAAAAAAATCAAAGACTATTTAGAGCCAAGATCAGCAAACAGCCCTTGCCAAATCTAGCCTGTACTTGTTTTGTAAGTAAAGTGTTACTGGGACACAGCCACACTTGTTCATTTACGAATTGACTGATACTATTTTTGTGCTACCACGCAGAGCTGAGTAGTTGGGGAGAGACCTCATGGCCTGTGAAGCCTCAACTATTTACTAGTTTTCCCTGGTCTAGGAGAGTAAAGATGTGGACTAGGGACTAAGAAGGAATGGCAGAGGAAGAGTATATAAGAGGGAGAAAAAAAGGCTAGCACCATTAGCTACTATTTTTCAATATACAGAGGATTTCTATACTGAAACAACTCTCCTGAGATGAATATGCTCTCTGGGAATCAGCTAGGTATGGCTTTGTCTCTTGAACTCTGGCAGCATGTTCCTCAGCTTACCTGCTCCATCTGTTCCCTCTGTTGTCTCCTTGGTTGCTTCTCCCAGCTGTGCTGTCCTGCTCCAGCCTCCAGTCTAAGGGCACCTTGGCCCAATCACTTCACGCAGGGGCCCTGCTTTCCTTTTCCTTTGCCTCTCTCCACTGGGTGAGCCCCACCCCAAGCCATATTCTCTTTGGCCTCACTCTTTTCCTGCCCCTGCTCTCTCTAGGATGTGCTCTCTGTGGCTGTGGGGCCCCGAGACCCTGAGGAAGGAGTGTCCCCAGAGCATCTGGAGCAGCTCCTAAGCCAGCTGGGTCAGACACTGCGGTGCCGCCAGGTTAAGACATGGCAGCATGCTCTTCTTGTGTGTCCTTGCATGTGCCTAATAACCAGAGCCACATTGGCTGAGGGCTGCTACTCTAAGGATGGTGCTAACATCTAGGGTCTCCTTGCTTTTTTTCCCCCAGTTCCTGTGCCCACCTGCCGAGCAACATCTGGCAAAGTGCTCTGTGGAGTTAGCATCTCTCCTTGGTATGTCTTCTGTCATCTAACTCTTGCCAGATCTCCCAATCTCAGGGTTGGGTGCAAGCAAGATTAGAATTTGACACTTCTTCTGCTCTTCCTCTTCCCTGTTGTATTACTTAAAGGTTGGCTTTCTTTTCTTCCCATAGTTGCAGACCAAATTCCTGTACTAGGGCCTCCGGCACAACACCGGCTGGAGAGAGGGCAGGCTCGAAGGCTCCTACACATGCTGCTTTCCCTGTGGAAGGATGACTTTCAGGTGCCTGTTCCACTGCAGCTCCTGCTGAGCCCAAGAAATGTGGGGCTTCTGGCAGACACTCGGCCAAGGGAGGTGAGTCAGAGAGGTGGGTGGATGAGGGCAGACAGGCTTCTCAGCCCTCTGGGGTCATGTTCTCATACCCACCACCCGCACCCCAAATGTTATGAGCTTGCTTCTTTTGTCCCTCCTTTTCTGGCAGCTTGGTCATTTCTGTTCCGTGCCGAAATGGACTTCCCTAGAGGTTAACCTCAGATCTTCTCCCTCCTCAGCAGCTCTGTCCTTGGAATCAGTCAGGGTTACTGTGTGGTCCTTCTAGCACCCTGACCTCCTGCATGTGTGTTACAGTGGGACCTGCTGCTGTTCTTACTCCGGGAGCTGGTAGAGAAAGGTCTGATGGGACGAAAAGAAATAGAGGCCTGCCTGAACAGCCTCCATGAGGCCCAGTGGCCAGAGGTAAGGTGCCCGCATCTTCTCTGACATAGAAAGAGAACAGGTATCATATGTCCCTTTTATCCTGAAAAGGGGACAAGTGATGGTGCCTGGCATTCTTAGCATCTTTCCAAAGCTCAGTGGATTTTGTCAAGTGTCTTCAGGACCACCCTAAAATGGAGTGGCTGTTCTGGTGGGCCTTCTTCACATTTGAGCAGCTACTGTATGAAGGACCGTATCAGTGGAGGAAGGGAAGATGGAAGGCAGGTATAGTTGGAAAGGAGCATGGCATAGTGAGTGTGGGTTAAATCAATAACCTGAATTTTAATCTCATCTAGTACTTGATGATGTGATTTAGGGCAAAGAATTCATCTCAGTTTAACCATATAATAGAAATAATTCATACCTCCTAGGGTTTGTCAAGATGAAATAATGTGCATAGTGAGTACTCAGATGGTGACAAACACTCACTAGATGGTTCTAAGCCTCCCATCAAAGTTTACTCTCCCAGAATACTTAATGAGGCAAGGTTTCAAGGCCATTTCAGTGTAGAAGGCAGTTATGAAATGTGTTAGGACTTCACAGTTGTGATTTTTAGTAGAAATAAACTATCCAGAATTTCTGTCATCTTTTGCTTATTGTAGGACTTTGGTGAAGAATTAGCAACACTGTTCAATCTGTTTCTGGCTGAGCCCCAGATGCCAGAACCCCAGCTAAGAGCTTGTGAGCTGGTGCAGCCAAACCGGGGGACTGTGCTGGCCCAGAGCTAGGACTAAGAAGTGGCCCTGCCTTGACGTCTCACCAGAACCCTGGCACCCCACCTGACAGTGCCTCAGGAGGAGGTCCAGATCCTAGCACCACCGCAAAGTGCCCAGTGCTGACTGATCCCTGCTGGTGCAGGAGTAGCTTAATCTGAAATTGGGCTTCCTGCTTACATGTGAAGTAAGTATGTGGCTGCCTGCCTGATTCAGGATTACGGTGGAAAAGCCTAGACACTCCAGCCCTGGAGCAGAAGAGTTGGCATTTATTACGTGGATACTAAATGAAATTATGTGTGTGGGCTTAAGCCCCACTTGCTGCTATCCAGCATCTCTTAAGTCTGTGGTTTGAGAAATCATGACAGAGGCAAATGACATTGTTTAACTTGTGAGTAAAGTTAAAACATGAATCTTGGGAGTCTACATTTTCTTACCACTAGGAGCTGGACTGCCATCTCCTTAAAAATGCACAATAAATGAGGTGGGGCGCTCCCAACAGAAACCATCCATACCCCCTGCACCCCTTCCTTCAGTCCCGTGCAGGTAACTCTTGACCCTAACTGTAGGAGCCAAGAGTGGGGGCAGAACACTAGAGCTTTTTTTAAATAAACTCTTCGTTACTGGGGGTTTCCTGTCTTGTTCTTTTCACCTGATTCCTCCCTCATTGGTACTTGGTCTACACGTGGCCATAATTGGGTACAACTGTACTGGTGTCGACGTCATCTAGCATTGCCCAGTATTGCAGCGTGAGGTCCCTGTTGACTCGTTGCCAAGGATGTTGGCTTCCTTGAAAGGTGTAGGATAAGCTACTCACCAGTACTCCCTACTAAAGTAGTTGGTGGGGTGGCGCTTATTTTGTAGGGCTGGGGAGCCATGGGTTGGGGGGAGTGACTTGGCTCACAACAGAAGCGTTCTCCATGTCTAAATGATCCGTTGATTTTTGACCATTCATGCACTGCCTTGATAATGTGAATTAAGAGCCTATAGAAGCTGTGGGTTTTCTACTTGGGTGATGTGTACAGAGGTTCAGGTTTTTGGGGAAGGAAAAGGTACTCAGGGAACCCTGTTTGAAATACTGTCTGTGCACACTTGTGTATTCTTGGGGAAAGTTCCAAAATCTCTGACCCCCAAGTAAGTCTCGGCCTAGGGGGGCCTACTGTGTGACAAAGCCAAGGAGGAGTCTTTACTCAGATTAAGTCCCATGGGGGTGTCTCTTAATGACCACTGTGCAGTCGCACTTGTGCCCTGTCAGGTGTTCCTGTCCTTCCCTCAAGTGATTTCAGTCACCCCTTCAAGTTTCTACATCTGAGCCATTTAATGTAATTCTCATAGGCCTTTTTTTTTATCTTTGTCCTTTAAATCTCATTTATACTATAGAAGTTCAGGATGTTCTCAATGCCTGAGAACCAACTTTCTGCACACATTAGGGGTGGCTGAACAAAAGCACTACCCCCAGAAGTTGATCCCCAAGGTTAGTTAAGCAGTAGCTACTTCAGACACCCAGCTCTGAGGGAGGTGGGATGGGCAGGCCATATCGGGAAAAGCCCAAAGGCCCAAGAATGATGCTCAGTTAAACTTAGCACAGCCCAATTCAGTAAACTTAATGCTGGCCTGTGTGAGTGGCTCAATTTTGAAGATGAAATGTCTTTTAATAAACATTAAAATTTTATAATTCAAAGTGTGTATATACATTTTTTTGGAACACGCTGTATCCCTTCTCATTTATTAAAAATAATGAATTTTAAAGTATAGTCTCCAGGCAACTGAATCAGAAACTCAGGTGGGGCCCAGCAAGTCCTTTTGGTGATTCTGATGCACAATGAAGTCTGTATATCATCTGTCTAACCCCGTGGTCAGCAAATGGCGGCTCGCGAGCCACATGTGGCTCTTTAGCCCCTTGAGTGTGGCTTTTCCACAAAATACCATGGCCTGGGAGAATCTATTTTGAAGAAGTAGTGTTAGAAGTTTAAAAAATGGCACTCAAAAGAAATTTCAATCATTGTACTACTGAGGTATATTATCTGTTGACTAATGAGTTTGCCGGCCACTGGTCTAAACCAAATTCTGTCGTGATCATTTAGGCCTGTGGATGATCTTTAACACTTGATTTGCTATATCAGCCTTTGTCACACAGTAGGCCCCTCTAGGCCGAGACTCACCCGGGGGTCAGAGATTTCGGAACTTTAACACTTGATTTGCTATATCTTTTAGGTTGCTCTCAGGCCCAGTGAGTGGTTTCTCTCATGAGGGAATAAGGTCACCTCTGGGCTACCCATAAGCTCAAATTCCCATTGCTGGCTCTGTCTCAGAAGCCCCAGAGATGCCCACCTGTTACCAGTAAAGAAATACCTTTCTGGGGATTGCAGTCACTGTCAGGTGTGGTAATGACTGTTCTGGAATCCTCCCTCATTGGTACTTGGTCTACACCTGGCCATAATTGGGCTACTAACCTGGCTGCTATTTACATAACTTAAAGCAGTGCCCAGTTCATAGAAAGCACTAGAGACCTGGTGCATGAAATTTATGCACGCGGGATGGGGTGTTGGGGGAGGAGTCCCTCAGCCAGCCTGTGCTCTCTCAGTCAAGGGCCTCTTGCTCCTTACTGCCTACTGGCAGGAGAGGCTCCCTGTGGGAGCACACTGACCACCAGGGGGCAGCTTCTGCATTGAGCACTTGCCACCCTGATGGGCAGTGCACATCATAGTGACCGTTCATTCCACTGTTAGGTTGATTTGCTTATTATGCTTTTATTATATAGGATAACTTGAAACTGGGCCATGAGTACCTTATTGTCATCATCTCAAGGCTAAATTTGGAGCTCAAGGGACACACTTAGGCTATCTCAGGACAATTTCACTACATATCAGACTTTTCATTTGCAAGTGTTCTGACCATTCAATCAAAAGTCTTAGTAAGAGATGTATATGAAAAGAGATGGAGTATATAAATAGGATGTTAAATAAGTGTCACCAAAACAAAACTCAGAAAAATAAAAGTTTAAAGACAAAAAAAACATTCAATAATATATAAATAATTTGAGGTAAGAGACAAAAATCCTGCAAACACTTTTAGAAAAATAAACTTCTGTACTCTACAGAAATTTTACCTTTTTACCACATTTTGATCCCTAGATGGTCACCTCCTGGGCACCAGAACTAAAGTTGGGAATCTCTCCCACTCCTACCACTTCCAAGTAACCACACAGAATATTCGAAACCTCACAGTCTGCCAGGCTGTGGCAAAAGAAAGCCCATTCTCATTCATCCTAGAATAGGTGTGGCTGCAGCAACAGCATGAAATGCTCATAAGACCACTGAAGATAGACCCAGGCTCTGAGGCCTTAAGAAATGGAACTGAGCTTCCTTCTAACAAGTCACTTACCTCCTCTAGGAGTTCCATTATGTTCTCTCTCATCTTCAAAAGATAGTTTTCATCTCTGAAATTTCTCTTGCATTGTCAGCAGCTAGCATCTGGCTGCTCACTTCCTAACTCTCTTAAAGAGATACCCCCC
>PVJN01026313.1:0-29183 GCA_004026805.1 Lasiurus borealis | reverse complement strand
CTGCCAGTACCATGATCTTTGATTTACCAGTCTCCAGAACTGTAAGCAACCAATTTCTGTTGTTTATAAGCTACCCAGTCTATGATACTCTGTAACAGCAGCCCAAGTAGACTAAGACACTGCTTCATCATCTGTACTGGCATTAAAGAGTCATGCAATTATAAGTTTCCAATCAGCATAGCCACTTAAAACTGGCAAAGGGCAGGCTTAGCAGATAATCCCTGTAAAGAAAAGCACAGTATGATGCTTTCACACATAGTAGGCATGCCAAATATTCATTTAGGTAAAGACTACTTGATCCTTGAATTGTCTCTCCAGTCACACTCTGCATTTTCTAACTTCACAGCTGTTCCTCTCCAGTATGGCATCTATGAGCACATGTAGTTCTGAGTTAGCATCTTTTAGTGTTGTTGTTATCTGGCATAATATTTACTTTCCATTGAACACCAGAATCTTAAAAATTTTAGATGTGCATAGCACTTCACCCAAATCACTGCACATTTCCCAAGGTCCCCTGAGAGTGGCACTTATTTCTGCAATTCTGCAAAGATGAGATGTGCTTCTGGTTTCTTATATTGTTAGGGTGAGGACATTGCCTAAGCTTCCACTTATATATTCCTATTGCATTGGACATTTATCCATAAGTCAGAGAGTCAATATGGAAAATTTGAGAATCATGAAATGCATCTATTTCTACTATACATTCAGAAAATAACCACAGGATGGGGCATTACCCATCCTTACTGCAGGTTTAACTTGGACTGACTCCATCTGTCATGAGTCACCAAAAGTACACACTTTGTCCAAGGCTGCAGTAGCACTTTTGGTGTTCTGGAATTAGTATAATTTTAGAACCAAAGTCTACTAATATTTGAAAAGTCTCAGTATTCCTTTCTCCTCAGTGTACCATCATTATAATAAACTAGAGGCCCCGTGCATGAAATTTGTGATTGGGGGGTGAGGGGGATGTCCTTCAGCCCAGCCTGCTCCCTCTCCAATCTGGGACCCCTTGAGGGAAGTCTGTCGGTTTAGGCCCAATCCTACCTTTAGAAATGAGCTCATAAATCTGTATGTTAAAAAGTGAATTTTTCCAAGACCGGTTTGGCTCAGTGGATAGAGCGTCAGCTTGCAGACTGAAAGGTCCCAGGTTCGATTCTGGTTGGGGGCATGTACCTTGCTTGCAGGGGGGTGTGCAGGAGGTGGCTGATCGATGTCTCTCTCTCATCGATGTTTCTGACTTTCTCTCTTCCTTCCTCTCTGTAAAAAATAAAAATTAAAATATAAAAATTAAAAAAAATCATTTTGAAAAAAAAAGTGAATTTTGCTGTATGTTAATTATATATCAACTAGAAGACCAGTGCATGAAATTTGTGTAGTCGGGGGAGGGTGTCCATTAGCCCAGCCTTCACCCTTTCCAATATGGGACCCCTCGAGAGATGTCCAACTGCCCATTTAGGCCTTTTAGGTTAGGGCCTAAATGGGTAGTTGGACATCCCTCTCACAATCCAGGACTGCTGGCTCCCAACTGCTCACCTGCCTGCCTTTCTGATTGCTCCTAACCACTTCTGCCTGCCAGCCTGATCACCCCCTAACCAGTGCCTACCAGCCTGATTGATGCCTAACTGCTCCCCTGCCAGCCTTTTTGCCTCTAACTGGCCTCCCTTGTGGCCTTGGTCACCCCCAACTGCCCTCCCTTGCAGGCCTGGTCCCTCCCAACTTCCCTACCCTGATGGCGATCTTATGGTGGCCATCTTTTGTCCACATAGGGGCAGGATCTTTGAACACATGGAGCAGCCATCATGTGTGTTGGAGTGATGGTTAATCTACATATAACTCTTTTATTAGATAGGGTAGAGGCCTGATGCAGGGTAGGGGGCCAGCTAGTTTGCCCTGAAGGGTGTCCTGGATCACAATGGGCATTCCTTGGGGCATGAGGTAGCCTGGGCAAGGGGCCTGTGGTGCTTTACAGGCTGGCCATTCCCCTCCCCCCGCCTGGCGACCCAAGGGGAGGCCCTAGTATCTTGGAATTATTTATCTTCTACAATTGAAACTTTGTAGTCTGGAGCAGAGCCAAGCCTTCTGCTGCACAGCCATTAAAACTTTGTTGCCTTAAGCAGAGGCCTGGGCACTTGGCTTCCTCCATTACTAGGGGCAACTCAAACCTCCCTCCTGCTGCTCTCTCTGTGGCCATAGGTATCTTGATGGGTTAATTTGCATACATGCTCTGATTGGCTTGTGGACATGGCTGGTGGGTGTAGCAGAAGTATGGGCAATTTGCATCTTGCTCTTTTATTAGATAGGATTGTCTTAAGTCTCTTAAAAGGAAGACTTAGAGAAAAAGTTATGTTCTTTACTATGACAAAGTTGCAAACTCTTTTTGCAAATGGGCCAAGCTTACCTTTTATTTTTTAATATTATTTTTGAACAGTTTTATATTACAGAAAATTATAGATAGATCCTATAGACAAGAATCTATAGCTTCCTCCACCACCATTCTTATTAACATATATTGATTAGTGTGGTTCATTTATTATAATTAATGAACCATTATTGCTATATTATTATTAACTAAAGTTTTAAAATACTTTATGTATATTTCTTTAGATTTATTGATGCCCCTTTCTGTTTATGATCTCATACAAGGTAACACATTATTTACTTGTACATCTTTTAAGTTCTTCTTGGCTATGATAGTTTCTCAGAATTTCATTGTATTTGATTACCTTCATTGTTTCTGGGAGCAGACATTGCTAATTGGAATTTGTCTGATGTTTTCCATTGATTAGATTGGGAATAAAGATTTGGGAGAAAGATCACAGGAAGAGCTCTGTTTCATCATTCATGAAAATGTTTCATACATCAGTATAATTTATTCATGCTGGTAATAACTTTGATTACCCAACTGAGGTCATGTTTGTTGGGTTTCTTCACTGCAAAGCCACAAATCCCTATTTTATACTCTACTCATTGGAAAAAAGTAGCTAAGTATAGTCCACTCTTAAAGAGTGGGGAGTTATGCTATACCCTCAAGATAGAGATTTTGGGAGGTTTCTTCTCCAACTTACCCAAATATTTTCTTAATATGAACTCATATTTACTTATTTATTATTTTTAATAACTTTTTATTATTCAGATTATTACAATTGTTCTCTTTTTTCTCCACATACCTCCCCTCCACCTGGCTCCCACCTCTTCCTCTATCCTTACCTCGCCCCATTGTCTTCATAGGTTTATGATTTTTGTCCAGTCTCTCCCTTCAACTCCCTTACTCCTTTCTCTGGAGAATTGTCTGTCCACTGCTTTGCTATGCCACTGATTCTATTATATTCACCAGTTTATTTTGTTCATCAGGTTTTTAATTCACTTGATTTTTAGATTCACTTGTTGATAGATATGTATTTGTTGTTCATAATTTTTATCTTTACAATCTTCTTTCTCTTCCTAAAGAGTACCTTTCAGCATGTCATACAATACTGGTTTGGTATTGATGAACTATGTACTTTAGCTTTTTCTTATCTCTGAACTCTTCATCTGCCTTCAATTCTGAATGATAGCTTTGCTGGGTAGAGTATTCTTGGTTGTAGGATCTTACTATTCATCACTTTGAATATTTCTTGCCACTCCCATCTGGCCTGCATAGTATCTGTTGAGAAATCAGCTGATAATCGTATGGGTGCTCCCTTGTAGGTAACTAACTGTTTTTCTCTTGCTGCTTTTAATATTCTCTTTTTGCCTTTTGCTCTTGGTATTTTAATTATGATGTGTCTTGGTGTAGTCCTCTTTGGATTCCTTTTGTTTGGAGTTCTGTGTGCTTCCTGAACTTGTAAGTCTATTCCTTTTACCAGGTGGAGAAAGTTTTCTGTCATTATTTCTTCAAATAGGTTTTCAGTGTCTTGCTCTCTCTCTTCTGCTGGCACCCTTATAATTCTGATGTCGTTATGCTTGAAGTTGTCCCAGAGGCTCCTTACACTATCTGCACATATTTGGATTATTTTTTCTCTTTTTTCTTTTCCAGTTGCGTGTTTTCTGCTTCTTTATATTTCAAATCTTTGACTTGATTCTTGTGTTCCTTTAGTCTGCTGTTAGGTATCTGTATAATATTTTTTATTTTAATCAGTGTATGTTAAATTTCTTGTTGGTCTTTTTTATCTCCTCTTGGGTCTTGCTAAATTCACCCATCTTTCTTAGAAATTCTTGAAAAACCTTATAACTGTGGTTTTGAAGTCTATATCCAATCATTTGTTTTCCTCCATTCCTTTTGTTTGTGATATCTTCCTTTGTCTCTGCATATTTCGCTGCTTCACTGAGTTGGTAGAGTAGCTTTGTGTGCTAAGTGTCCTATATGACTGAGTAGCTCCGCTTCCCCAGTTACTTGATGTAGACTCTCTTGGTGCACCCCTTTGTGGACTGTGTGCACAGCCTTGTAGTTAAGTTTTTTTTGTTGTTGTTGGCATCACTGTGGGGAATTGACCTCCAAGCCAACTGGTTGTGAGGATCAGCTGTGTCAATGCTGAGAGAACTTCTGTGCTGGACTCTGCCTTAAGACTGGCAAGACTGCAAAAGCCTCTGTGCTAGGTTTGGATGGAGTGGAGTTTCAGGGCTGAAAAGGCAGCCTTGGCTTTCTGTCAGCCCCTGGTCTCAGTTTCCCTTGGTAATTGCTGCAGCCCTCACTGTGCGCAGGCATTCGCGCCTCCAGATCTCTGCCTTTCTGTGCACTCTGGGGATCCGTATGAGTCTGAGTCCCTAAATTCGCATCCAAAACTGGGATTCAGTGCAGTTGGGAGATTCTTTCTTGGATGGGTGGAGTCTCAGGGCTGAGCAGACAGCCCAGCCCTACATGGCCACTGAGTCTCAAGTGTCTCTCAGTAATTGCTGCAGTCCTCTCTGTGTGCAGGAATGTGTGCCTCTTGACCTCTGCCTTTCTGGTTCCCTTGTGCTCTGGACCCCATATGAGTCTGGATTCCCAGGATCTCATCCAAAACTGGGGTTTAGTGTAGTCAGAAGTGGAGTTCAGTGCATTTGGGAGGCTCTGTCTCCTGCCCACTGGAGAAAGCCAGAGGCACAATCAGCATTCTCTCCTCTGTTTGCACAGTGGTATTTGTGCCTCCAGATCTCTGCCCTTTTGTGGCTCCCCCAAATCTCCATGCACTACCCTCTTTTCGTAAGAGTGCAGACTCCCGCCATATGAGTCTCACCTGGAACTGGAGTTCAGTGCACAGTCAGGAGTCTCCATCTCTCTCCCGCCAGAGGAAGCCAGCCAGGCACTCTGCCGCCCACTCTCTCCATGTGCAAACGTCTCCATACCTCAGCTTTTTGCAACATTTCTGAGTCTCTGTGAGCCCATCTCTTTCCTTCTAGATATAGAATTTCCACTCGGCCAGCTTTCCTGTGGTTCTGGATGATGTCTGTTCTGTCTTCTACTTGTAGTTTTGAAATTGTTGTGCAAGGCAGCAGTCTAGATGTTCACCTATACCACCATCTTGGTTTCTTATATATATTTAATTTATACTTTGAATTAGAATTCAGTGGGGCTTTATTAATTGTTACTCATGCTATTTCAGCTTTAGTCACTGTAAATTGTCAGTTGGCTCCTGTGTGCCTTTGCAATACTCCCATCATTGAAAACTTTGGGACAATTTCTTACCTGATGACACTATAAAATGCTCCAGACTCATCAGTTTTCTTCACTATTGTTATAGTCATCCACCTCTCAAAGGAATGCTAGGTGTGTGGATGGCTCAGTAATGCCTTGCTTCTGGGCCCTCTCAATACACAGAGCAAATAAATATATGTGTGTATACTAACCCATGTGTGCACACATATTTATAAATAATTCTGTATGAACCACATGTATCTTTATGAAACATGAATTCTTACTATCTCCCATTATAATCCATTACCACATGGATCATTCTAACATTTTCACTTGCTTATGAATAAATTCCCACTCCAACAGTGATAAATGTGGCTCTCACAATCTCCCATCCAGTTATTTCATAGTCTATGCCAACATATCCAATTGTCAATGTACAGCAGTAACAGAATTCTTAACCTGTACCTCAATGGAAAACAATTTTATCAAGTAGAGCACATTTAGTCTTACATAATCCATTCATTTCAAAATTGACTTAGGTCAGCCCTTTTCCCCAATACCATTGTTTAAATTCATTTGTGATACAGTTAGATTCTCTTGTAATAGTCTACATTCTTTCTGGGGATCCTACAATACTCTAAATGACATACTTTTTAAAAACTTCATATCCAAATGTTCTCTTTGCTTTTAAGTTTTAAAGATCTTTATAAATGTACTAGAGGCCTGGTGCACAAAATTTATGTATGGGTAGGTTCCCTAGGTCTGGCCAGTGATCTGGGCCAATCAGGGCCTTCGAGTTTCCAGCCAGGGTCTTCCTTTATTCTGCCCCACCCCCTGGTGGTCAGTGCACATCATAGTGAACAATTAAACTCGTGATCTGTTGAGGGGACAATTTTAATATTAGGCATATGTATGTGTGTAAATCCTAACTAATAAAAGAGTGATATGCAAATTGACCATCACACCGAGACACAATATGGCCGCACTCATGTGGACAAAGATGGCTGTTGCCATGGGGACAAAAGACAGCCACCAAAAGATGGCCACTACAAGATGGCCTGCAGGGAAAGGCAGTTGTGGGAGACCAGGGCTGCAGAGGAGGGCAGTTGTGGCTGATCAGGCAAGCAGGGAGGGCAGTTAGGGGTGACTAGGCCAGCAGAAGAGGGAAGTTGGGAGAGACAAGGTTAGCAGGGTAGGGCACTTTGGGGGGACCAGACCTGCAGTGGAGAGTAGTTGTGGGGGGACCAGGCCTGCAGTGTAGGACAGATGGGGGGAGACCAGGCCTGCATGGAATGGTAGTTGGGAGCCAGCAGTCCTGGATTGTGAGAGAGATGTCTGACTGCCCCTGGGATTGGGGCCTAAATGGGTGGTCGGACATCCCTCAAGGGATCCCAGATTAGAGATGATGCAGGCTGGGCTGTGGGATACCCACCCAATGAACAAATTTTGTGCACCAGGTCTCTAGTATATACATAGTAGAGGTTTGGTGCATGAAAATTCATGCATTGGAGGGAGAGATCCCTCAGCCTGGCCTGCTCCCTCTCACAGTCCAGGGGCGATCAAGGGCAAGAGGAGAGCCAGCAATCAGGGGTCACCCCTAACTTCCCTCCCTGCTTGCCTGATCAGCCACAACTGCCATCCTCTGCAGCTCTGGTCTCCCAACATACTTCTGCTGCTGCCACTGCCTGCAGTCTCAAGCCTCAGCTGACTCTAGTTATCTGAGCCTCAGGTGGCTCTGAGTGGCTAGGGTGCTGAGAAAACTGGGCACCATCATCTTTGAGGACAGGGCAGTCAATTAGCATATTTCCTTTTTATTAGATAGGATATAGATATATATAATCATATTTTCAGCATTACAGTAACATATAGAACAATTTCATAGCCCTAAAATTTTTGTGGTTCACCTATTCATTACTCTCTTCTTCTCCAATCTACTAGTAACCACTTTCTCTATAGGTTTGCCTTTTCTAGAATGTCATATACAGTAGCCTTTCAGACTTATTTCTTTTACTTTGCAATATTTATATATTTAGGGTGTCTGCATGTCTTTCATGGTTCAATAGATCATTTCTTGTTATTTCTGAATAAAATTTCATTGTATGGTAGTACCACAGTTTTTTTATACTTTTTCTCTTGATTGACATCTTGGCTATTATAATTTGGGTGAGTCCACATAACGTTGCTATAAGCATTCAGGTACAAGTTTTGATGTGTTGATATGATTTATAATTATTTGGGACTTTAGGGTCACAGGAGTATGATTTCTGGATCATATGATAACACGATATTGAGATTTGTAAGAAACTGCCAAAATGTCTTTGAAAATAGTTGTACAATTTTGAATTCCCACCAGTAAGGATTACAAGTTCTGTTGCTCTTCATTTTTACTACCAATTAGTATCCTCAGTGTTCAGAATTTGAGCCATTCTAGTAGTTGTGTGGTGGTGTCTTATTATTTAAATTCACAATTCTCTAATGACAAGTAATATTTTTCATATTTTCATAGGGTTATTTGCCTTTTATATACTTTCTTTTTTATAAAATTTTTATTTTGTTACATGTATACATACGTCCCTATTGCACCCCTCCCTCTCAGGCATACCCTAACCCCCCAGTGTCTATGTTCATTGGTTATGCTTATATGCATGGATACAAGTCCTTTGATTGATCTTTTATCTACCCCACCTCTCCTTAATCTTCCTGCTATAATTTGACAGTCAGTTTGATGCTTTACTACTTCTGTATCTATCCTTTTGTTCATCAGTTTACAATGTCCTTTATTGTCCACAAATGAGTGAGATCATGTGGTGCTTTTCCTTCATTGACTGGCTTATTTCACTAAGCATAAGGCTCTCCAGTTCCATGCAGGTTGCTGCAAATGGTAAAAATTCCTTCTTTTTAATGGCAGCATAGAATTCCATTGTGTAGATGTATGACAGTTTTCTGACACACTCTTCTGCTGACGGGCACCTAGGCTGTTTCCAAATTATAGATATTGTAACTTGTGTTGCTATGAACATAGGGGTGCATAAATCCTTTTTGATTGGTGTTTGTAATTTCTTAGGATAAATTCCTAAGAGTGGGATTGCTGGGTCAAATGGGAGAGCCATTGTTAGTTTTTTGAGGAAACTCCATACTGTTCTCCACAGTGGCTGCACCAGTCTGCATTCCCACCAACAGTGCACAAGGGTTCCTTTTTCTCCGCATCATCGCCAACACTTTTATTTGTTGATTTGTTGATGATTACCATTCTGACAGGTGTGAGATGGTATCACATTGTCGTTTGGATTTGCATCTCTCAGATAATTAGTGACTTTTTGCTGTGCAAAAGCTTTTTATTTTGATGTAGTCCCATTTGTTTATTTTTTCTTTAGCTTCCAATGCCTTTGGAGTAGTATCAGTGAAGAAGTTCTTTCGGCATGTCTGAGATTGTGCTGCCTGTGGATTTCTCTAGTATTTTTTATGGTTTCCCTTCTAATGTTTAAGTTCTGTATCCATTTTGAGTTTATTTTTATATTTGGTGTAAGTTGGTGATCCAGTTTCGGTTTTTTTTTTTGTTTGTTTTTTTTGCCTGTATCTGTCCAATTTTCCTAACACCCTTTATTGAAGAGGCTATCTTGGCTCCATTATATGTTCATGCCTCCTTTGTCAAATATTAGTTGAGCATAGTGGTTTGGGTGGATATCTGGGTTCTCTATTCTATTCCATTGGTCTATATGTCTGTTCTTGTGCCAGTACCAGGCTGTTTTGAGAACAGTTGCTTTGTAATATAGCTTGAAATCTGGTATTGAGATCCCACCTTCTTTATTCTTATTTCTCAGAATTGCTGTGGCTATTCATGGTCTTTTTTTGTTCCAGATGAATCTGTGAATAATTTTTTCTAGGTCTGTGAAATAGGTCGTTGGTATTTTAATGGGTAGTGCATTGAATCTATAGATTGCTTTGGGTAGTATGGACATTTTAATGATGTTGATTCTCCCAATCCATGAGCATGGTATGCTCTTCCATCTCTTAACATCTTCCTCTGTGTCTTTTTTCAGTGTCCTATAGTTTTCTACATATAGGTCTTTTACCTCTTTGGTTAGGTTTATTCCCAGGTATCTTAAGTTTTTTGGTGCAATGGTAAATGGGATTGCTTTTTTTAGTCTCTATTAGTCATATCAATTGATGCAGAAAAAGCATTTAACAAAATCTAACACCCTTTCATGATAAAAACTCTCAGCAAAGTGGGAATGGAAGGATCATACCTCAACATCATAAAAGCCATATATGATAAACCCACAGCTAACGTAATACTCAATGGGCAAAAACTAAAACCATTTGCCCTAAGAACAGGAACAAGACAGGGATGCCCACTCTCACCTATCCTGTTCAACATAGTACTGGATGTATTAGCCATTGCAATTAGACAAGAAGAAGAAATAAAAGGCATCCAAATTGGAAAAGAAGAAGTAAAGCTGTCCTTATTTGCAGATGACATGATACTATACATAAAAAACCCAAAGTCCTCCATCCCAAAACTAATAGACTTAATAAATGAATTCGGCAATGTAGCAGGATACAAATTAAGGCCTTTTGTATACTTTCATTAGTGAGGTGTTTTCTCAATTATTTGCCCATTTTAAATTAGTTTGTTTTTTTATTGTTGAGTTTAAGAGTTCTTTGTAAATTTTGGAAACATGTCCTTTATTAGGTGTGTTTTGAAAATGCTTTCTCACAGTGTAAATTGTCTTTTCATTCTATTAACGTGTCTTATACAGATTTGAAGTTTTTAACTTTACTAAGTCCAGCTTATGAACATTTTATTTGTATAATGTGTTTTTGGGGTTGTATACAAAAATTGTTGGCAAAAGCCATGCCACCTAAATTTTATTATATGTTTTCTTCTAGTTTTGTTGTTTTTATTTTACATTGTATCTATGATATGTTTGAATTAAATTTTTTGAGAAGGTTTTGTGTATGTGTCCAATTTTTCTAGCACAATTTGTTGGACAGACTGTCCTTCTCTATTGAATTGCCTTTGGTCTTTTGTCAAAGACCAGTTAAATATACTTATATAGGTTTAAATATGGCTTCTTCATTCCATTCCATAATATGTGTGTGTATTCTTTAAGCTATACTACACTGTGATGACTTCTGAAGCTTAATAAGGAGTCTTGTGTTTGGATGGTATCAGTTGTCTCACTTTGTTGTTATTCTGCATTATATTGTTTTTTCTGTGTCTTTTGCAAGTCTCTATAAGCTTTAGTTTCAGGTTATCAATGATATAAAGTAGGTTGCTTGATTTAGATTGACCTGCTTTGAATCTTTGAATCAAATCTGGAAGCACGCACATTTTAATAATATTGTGTCTTCCTATACATAAACATGAAATCTAATTTGTTAAGTACTAGTATTTGAATGTATTTCATTAAAAGTTTATATTTTTCCACACATAGATTCTGTACATATTTTGTTAAGTTTATAACTAAGGTGTTTTTTTTAATACAAATATTAATGATATTAAGTGGGTAAAACCACTGAATAGATCAAACTGACAGTGTTTACCATAAGAATATAGCTGTTTACTGCAGTTATGTCATTTCTAATTTATTTTCTTATAGAAACAAGGTTGGATGTTGCTTTAATATATTCTGATAATACCTTTTAAAAATTCATACCTTTAGAGCATTCACATTTAAAATGGTTATTGTTATATTTAGATTAGTGTCTACCATGTGTGACACTCTCTTAAATTCATATCACTTGTTATTGATTTTTTATTTCTCTCCAATTTCAATGGTATCCCATTAGGTGCCTTCTTCTGAGGTGTCAAGATCCTGTATTTCTCAATCAAGCACTAACTTTACTATGAGAA
Organism: Lasiurus borealis; assembly: GCA_004026805.1. Lineage (NCBI taxonomy): Eukaryota > Metazoa > Chordata > Mammalia > Chiroptera > Vespertilionidae > Lasiurus > Lasiurus borealis. The sequence continues at coordinate 17,733 of PVJN01026313.1, read as the reverse complement.
ACTGAGCAAGATTAAATCAACCAGTATTCTAATTTTATAAGCAGCACGGTTAAATTTTATGTTCAATAATCAAGAAATTTGACACTGAGATAGCAAGAAATAAGAGATTATTCTAGTCCTATCATGGAAGTCATCTGGTTCTAAATTCAGGACCTGAGCTTATAATTTAATCATGTGTGTTCCCAGGAATTTGGTTTCAGTTGTCACATATCACAACCATCAGGTGGTAACTAGATTCCCTGTGATGTCAGTGTAATATATAGATTATTATTGTTTCATTTTCCATAACGAGATGTTCAGCAAGATCATGACTAAGTCAACCATCAAACTCTATAACTGAGGGACAGTATCCTAGGACCACTGTTGGCACAAATTCTGTATCAGTCATGGTCCTGTCATAGGCAGAAACCATACTAATAATTTGAACAGGCAGAGATTTACTAACATATTACTTCTCAGTCAAGCATTCTTTTAACACTGATTTAAAATTGCAACCTCATGCACTACCTAAATGTCACGATTTATTTTCTTCCAAAATTCTCACTGCCATCTATAAGATATATTTTATTTTTGTGCTATACGTGCTTTATTACACTAAGCTGTAAACTCAAAATGTTAGAGATGTTTGTTTGGACTCATCATCCAGAATGGTGCCTGGGATATGGTAGTTCTCAATAAAACCTTGTCAAATAAATTAAGCTTTTTCATAGGAAGAAAGAATCCCTCCCATGGAAAGATGGGTTTGGATTTCCTCTTCAGAATAAGGACGCAATATAATCCAAATATTTTAAAAATCCAAGGAAGAACTTACGTGTGTGTGTGTGTATGTATGTGTATATGTATGTTTCTATGCACACACACATATGTGAATGATGAGATTTTTCATGATAGGTTATTCTAGGAAAAACATGTTGTCTTACCAATGGTTTTTAGCTTTAAATATAACTATTTTGTGGGGATGAAAAAGGTAAAGTGGCTTAAAACACACACACACATTTTCAGCAGGGTAGTGAATACCTGGGAGAGTGTGTAAGAGTTGGGAGGAGAGGAGTAAAGGGGGCGAAATGGGAGATATTTCTAATACTGTCAACAATAACAAATATATTTTAAAAAATAAAACATTTTAAAATTTATATTAATGACACAATTGAAATGTGGTGGTAAAGATTGGATGATACTGCAATGAAGTTGCACATTTAATGAATGTTTATGTGCTTTTAGCTTCACTAAACCAAATTAATATTTCTGACATTGAAAATTAATATGTCCTAACATCCCACTTTAGAAAAAGTATTTTATCTGGACATTGGTTATATTTGTCTTTTCCATTTATGTCCTGGCCTTCTTGCCTAGGGCAGAAGGAGGAAAAAGAGCTAGTAATGGTATTTATTACAAAAAGCAATCAACCATAAAGACTGTAATTGAACACACAAGTTTAGTCATTACATGATTAATTACTTTGGCAAATCAAGCTCCTACATATTTCATAAAAAAACATTCAAAGGAGCTAGTACAAAGTGTTCAAAATCAGACTGTCTTCTGCACAGTCACTGCCATTCATGGCTTCTTTTCAGTATTTCTCAGTTTTCATTATTTTCCTCCCTGCCAATGCTCTACCTTAACTACATTTTAAGATAAATGTTTTCATGATTAAGTGATTATAGTGCAGGCATTGGCTGAGGCAAATGTTTTCCTCAAGATTTTGTCCCACACACAAAATATTAAACTCAATGATTCATTTGTCATCTTATGCATCTATCGGTGATTGATATATTACTGCACTCATTTCTAATATTCCTATAATGCTTCGGTTTAGTAGGCAATATATCAATAGCATATTTTTTTTCTCAAGTTAAAAGCAATGGCATATACAAGGCTCTGAAAAAATAGGGCAGAGAATAAAGTCAGATGTGAGGCAAACTCACTTCTGAATAAGAGACGGTTTCTTTTGCTATGGATGTCCTCATATTTGGATATAAAACCCAGAACTTGTGCAGTCATTCTTTGACCTTGAGGGAAACCAGCCTAAGGACAAACTGTCATTCTTCAGATGGCAAATTAGAGAGGTAGGAAGAACCCAGGTCATAGCATCATTATGATGCTATTGAGGCAGATAAAGCTAAAATGTGCTTTGAATCTGAACTTGGAATCTCTCTGGGCTGCCTCTCTTGTTCAAATCCCAAAATGTCCCACAATTAAACATATACTATGACTCAAGTCAGTTAGTTTTACAATTAAAAAAATAGGGAAGTACCTTAGACTTATTTCTCATACTCTAACACAGAGTAATCTCTATATAATCTCATCCTGCTCAACTACTTATTTTCATCTAAAATTACATTGAAATTTCTAACGTAAGTACTCTGATTGAGACACCTGTTGGGTGGTATAAATGGTAAAAATGTGAGTAGACACTTCAAGAACACTTGCTTGTCCCATGACTGGGCATATAAATTGGGCCAGGTAGGTTCTTCTTTGGATTTTAAAAATGATTCTAAAAAATTGCATTCAGGCTATTGCTCTAATAAATAACAAAGATAGAACTCTGGAGTGTTGGTACTCATAGTTTCTGTCAAAAAGATTTAAGAAACTGTGGAGTTTCATATTAGTTAGAAGAAAGATAAAAGTAGCAGAATTAGACATGTAATAGAAAAATAATAGAACAGTTTGAAAGAGAAATTTTACATATTATACATTGTGAAATACTAAAATCATATTGCATGTGGAAAAAAAGAGAAAACATAGGGCCCTATGGTTGAATATAAAATGGTGTTTTATTTTGTTTTTTAAACATTATTGAATAATTGATCATATAATTGCATATATTTAAAGTGATTTGACAAGGTATATTACTTTGTAGAATGATTAACAAGATGAATATATTTAACACACCTCTCACCTCATTTACATAGATAATTCTTTGTGTATATGTGATGAAGAAGCTTAAGATCAGTTTGCAACAACTTTCAAGAATACAATATTGTGTTGTTAACTATAGTCACCATACTATATATTAGGTCCTCTGAATTTCTTAACAACTGAAAAATTTGTGTCCTTTGACCTACAAAATCCTCTTCCCATCCCACCTCCAGCATCTTGTAACCACCATTCTATTCTCTGTTTCTATGTAATGAGCTTTTATTTTATTTTACTTTTTAAGATTTCACATGTAAGTGATACTATGCAGTATTTGCTGTTCTCTTTTCATCTTGTGGATTTCTTTGGCATAATTCCCTGCAGACTCATTCATGTTTTTGCAAAAGACAGGATTTTCTTCTTTTTTATGGCTGGTAAATTTAGTTAAATCACATAAAGATATTTAAATATGTGTCTGATTGTCCATGAATATATATTTTTTTCATTTTAGAATAAGTTTATATTGGATTCTGATTATTTTCAGCAAGTAATATAAAAGAAAAATGTGAAAATATATCCAGTCATAATCTATTATAATTTCCTTGTTTTCTTACAGCCATTTTTCATCCTGAAGATTTCCCTATGATTATACGTGGGAGGAATGCACACTGAGCAATGATTAGTATTATAGTGCACATTTTGAATGGAAAAAAATAGTGTGCATATTATAGTTTGTTAATTAATCATACAAATGTTCCTGATCCAAGTTTTTATGATCTGGAATTTGCCCCAGAAATTAATTAAATCCTTTTTAGCATAACTAACAACATGATTGAATAATTGTGGAGATTATTTCTTAATTGTGGTATTGACAATGAGAAGACTATATGATGAAGTTAAAATGTAAAAAAAAAAGAATAATTATTCTGAAATAATTACTTAGATGTGACCCTATTTGCTTTATGGTGCCTATACATTATTTAATTCAGAAATTGAACACAGATGTTTTCAACAGAAAATGCTAACTATAACCTATTTAAAGATGAGAATGTTTCATTTATCCATAAGTTATTCATGCAACAAACTAACCTGTGTAAAAAGATAGCCAATAAAATTGAAATAAGCACAGTGTTTCTGAGTAGCCTCAGCAGATATAAATCACCACATAGTACTATACTTATTGAAAATGTGAACATATTTAAGATACTACAATAATAGATTTAACTGCAGTATTATAGTATAAAATGCTAATAAGACCATATTTAATTATTTTTTCATGGACCCTTGAGCAATATTTATCAGTTGTTTAAATTAATTCCAAAGAAATTTTGATAAAATGGACTTATAGATACCACTCATAAAATGTGTTTACATGGGCTGTTTTGACATGCAATCCTTTTGGCAACTGTAAAATTAGATGTACATACATGTGTGAATAGTCTAAGAATGCAAGTTTGCATAATATTTAGAGCAAAGATGAATAATTTTTAAATTATGTATTTGTTTTTCATTCAGTCTGTGACTTGATTTTTGGTTTATTTAAATATATGTACCTTTCTAGAAGAGCAGAGATTTTAAATTTTTAGAAGGTCTAACCTATTCAAGTTTTCAAAGAAATCATGATATTTTTTGTCATATCTGAGGCATCTTTACCCAAACCAAATACTTTTTCTATATTGTTTCTTTAAAAATTGAAAGACTTTTAGTAGTATATTTAGGTCTGTGATCATTTTGAGTTAATTTGACTCTCCTTTCTTTATTAAATTATTTTTGAACTTTATAGAAAAATCAATTAACTATTATATAATAGAGGCCCATTGCAGGAAGATTCTGGCAATAGGGTTTCCTGCTGTGGTCTCCACTGACCTGCCTGCTTCCCTCCGTTCTCTACCACCCCATTTGCTTGCTTTTTACAGCTTCCCTTTCTTCTGCAGCACTTGGCTTCCTTCTACCTGTCTTCAGTCTTCACTCTGCAGGGGGATATGCAAATTAACTGCCATCTTGGTTGGGTTAATTTGCATACTCTGATTGGCTGGTGGGCATAGCTGGTGAGTATAGCAGAGGTATGGTCAATTTGCATATTACTCTTTTATTAAATAGGATATGCATATATGTAACTTCTATTTTATTTTATTGACCTATGTGTCTATACTTTCACAAATACCACATAATTTTGATTAACTTAAAATAAATTACTAAATTGTTTAAGTATGAATTTTCTAACTTTGTACTTTTTGTATAAAGTTTTTTCTTGCCATTTTAGCTCCCATATTTTGCATAAAAAATCTTAAGGTTTATTTGTTGATACCTACTAAACCTACATGCAGACTTTACCAAAATGCTTGTTGGATTTTTTTATTGGATCTTGGTTGATTCTATGGATTAGAGTAAACTTGACATTCTACGAATATTGATTCTACAAACTTATGACACTAGAATATGTTTTCAATTTTTTAGGTTTACTTTCACTTCTATTATTAGTGTCTTACTCAATGTGTTTTTGTTTTGTTTGTAAATAGATCATGTGAAGCAAACATCTTTGTTCAATTTATTTGAAAGGTTTATTTCCTCAGATTTTTATTGAGATATTGACAAATAGCATGTGAGTTTCAGGTATACAAAAGCAATGACTCAGTATTTGTATATGTTGTGAAATAATCACCACACTAAATTTAGTTAACCATCTCCTTACATAGTTACATTTTTTTCCATCATGAAGACTTTTGAGATCTACTCTCTTAGCAACTTAAAAACAACAACACAGTAACACATTATTATTAGCTGTGGTCTCTGATGTGTACATTGCATCATATAACTTATTTATTTTATAACTGGAAATTTGAATCTTTGACTACCTTCACCTCCATCCCCTGACATCTGGCAGCAACCAATAAGATTCTGTATATAGGAATTCATGTTTTGTTTGTATGTTTGTTTTTAGATTACACATATAACTGATATCACATGGTATTTGTCTTTTTCTGTCTGACATTTCACTTAGCATAATTCTCTCCAGGTCCATCCATGTTGTCTCCAATGTCATGATTCCCTTTGTGATTGAATGATATTCCATACAATATAATAAATACCTAATATACTAATGTCTGGTCATCCAGTTGGCCATTCAGCCAATCAAAGCATAATATGCTAATGATATGCTAAGGCTGCTCAAATTTTCACTATGATGTGCACTGATCACCAGGGGGCAGATGCTCCAGTAGGTTAGCTTGGTTCTGAGGTCCAGCTGATCGGGACTGAGAGAGGCCAGACATGCCCTCGAGCCCTCATCCAGTCTCTCCCAAGCTGGCCAACCTCCTGTGTCCCTCCCAGGCTCTGATTGTGGAGCAGTAGGTTCCTTTGGCCTGGCCTGTGCTTTCTTACAATCTGGGACCCTTGGGAGATGTTGGAGAGCTGGTTTCAACCTGATCCTGCAGGCAAAGCTAAGGGACCCCATTTGTGCATGAATTTGTGTACTGGGCCTCTAGTTATATATAAAATCCTCTCTTTCCCTTTATTAATTGACACACACTTAAGTTGTTTTTATTACTTGGCTATTGAGAATATTGCTATAATTAAAAAAGGATTTCATATATCTTTTTGAATTAGTATTTTTGTGTCCTTTGAATAAATACCTAGAAGTAGAAATGCTGGATCATATGGTAGTTTTATTCTTTAATTTTTTTAGTTTTGTGGAAACTTCATGTTGTTTTCTTTATAATATAAATTATACTAATTTATATTCCTACAGATCGTGCAAAAAGATTATCTTTTCTCTATGCCTTACCAACTCAGGTTATTTTTTGTCTTTTTAAAAATAGCCATTCTAAAAGGTATGAGATGATATGTCATTGTGGCTTTAATTTGCATTTCCCTGTTGGTTAGTAATGCTGAACACCTATTTATTTATTTATATCCCATCTTTATGTCTTTTCCGCCTCTTTTAAATCAGGTGTTTGTTTTTTTGCTATTGAGTTTTGTGAGTTTTTATATATTTGTTATATTAGCCCTTTATAACTTAGATAGTAGTTTGCCTTTTCACTTTGTTGATGGTTTCTTTCCTATGGAGAAACTTTAGAGTTTAGAGTAGTTCAGTTTTTTTTTTTTTTTTCGTGTTGCCTTTGCTTTTGGTGTAGAATACAAAAAAAATCATCACCAAGATCCATGCCAAGAAAGTTATTGCCTATGTTTTTTTCTAGAATTTTTATGGTTTCTGATATTCTCAAGTTTTTAATCCATTTTGAGTTAATTTTTAGGTACCATGTGGCAGATTCTAACATCATCTGAAATAAATGGCTCTTTGTTCTACTCCCATAAATTCACACTCACATTAGGAATAGGATTTGCTTTGTATGGAGTATTGAAGTCAACCTTTCTGAACTTATAAACTTATGATTACTCTTTTATTTGTTGTATGTTTATCTCTTTAAATGTTTAGATAAATTATTTTGTGAAGAATACTGTTATATTTCAGATAACAAAATATTGACTTTGAGTCAAAATATTTCTATTGAGATTTCTTCATTCAAATATTGTCAAATTACTGAACCATCTAACGGATCTTTCTTTTTATTTTGTAATTTGATAGAAGTTGTAAGCTCTAATAAATCAATTTTCTAGCCTCGTTGTACTTTTCAATTGTAATGTTTAATTATCTATGATTGGGCACCTTGAACAGTATGTTTCTAGAAGTATATTTCTCTTTAAAACATGTAATTCAATTTTATACAATAAAAATAAAAAAAGAAACCCGATGGAGACTTACTCATGCATGGCAAACCTATCTTAATTATTTAGCTTCCACAAATGAGGACACTGAATTAATCCTTGTCTGTCTTAACTCCCTATAAAAATAAGAGCTAGATTACCTTACAGAGGTAGACATGCATGGTAACCCTTCTTTATTGCTTAATTACCTCTCAAATGTTATCTTCCTTAATGGTAATGTATGAAATCACTTCTGTAATGTTCTCTGATAGCACAGGTACCAATTAGTTTAACATTATAAAGATTGTCAAATATTTGGCCTGGGACATTTATCTAATTTAAAATAGTTAGATGATTTCTCCCCCTACTTTCTCATCTATCAGGACCCATAATTTCATTTTTACCATGTTATTTATGCCCATCAGAGTCTATGAAGGCAACATAGAGTAGTTTTTTGTACTACCACCTATTTATTAAATCCTTTTTGTTATTTGTAATACAATTTGTTTTAATTCTCATTGTATTTCTTGCTAGGCATATGACCTAAGAAAATATTATTTTGTTATATTCTATCTTTTCTAGAATAAGTTGCTAATCAAAGCCTTCCTTCTTCATTGACCATCTTATTTCATTTTCTTAGAGAATTTTTCATAATCATATGTTCAGAAATATAACTTTTAGAATCCCTCAGCCTTATAAGTTGCATTAAAGTATAAAGTTTGTAGGCAACATATTTTTGAAACTCTCATCTTTATTAAAATTGAGGTTAAGTGTCTGCCTATGAAATATGTGATCTCATTCTGATGTTTCTGAATATATGATTTCTTTAGTTAGACATCAGCTTATTAAACTGGGGGAATATGATGGGCACTTTAATAAACTGTGGTGATAGCTGGGTAGCTATTTGCAGAAATATACAATTGAATTCATACCTTACATTGTAATTCAAGATAAATTCCAAACATATATATTGCACGAACTAGCAGAAAACAGGCGAATTCTTTCAGTACTCTAATGCAGAAATACCTTCTTAGCTGCAACTTAAAGAAAAACAGTCATTTTAAAACTCAGTAATTCAACTGCACAGACACATAAACAGAGTAAAAATGATAAGCATTAAAAAATATTTGAGTCAAAAAACAAGTTACAGATTAATGAAATAACTAATATATTTACATATACATATTGGTAAATATATATTGGTATTCAAACTTATATTCAAATTCCTATACATATTTAGAAATAAACATTCGTGAAGGATAAGCTAGTAACTAACGAAACTAATATATAGATTGGGAAGAGGGTGAGAAACAGATATAACATGGATGGTTGCATTATTTCTCAATACATAATTTTCATACTTTTAATTTTGAAGTAAGTGGTTTATATATTCAATAAAATAACAGTAAATAAAAAGAACAGTATAAACATGAAACTGAAAGAAATGGTAACAAGTTAACTTAAGGTATAAAATAAAATAGAGAAAAATGTATTTCAAATGGTTTGGAAAATGGTTCTTTGTACATATTTAGTGGAATATATCCCATTGACAAAAGATGCTGCAAATACAACTTACAATAACTTATGAAATTTAAGGTTTATCATTTATATTCATATACTTAAAATGTATTAACTAATTGTGATCATGTTAGAGGCATTTATTTTTCAGTCCATGAAAGTTCTAAAATAAAAGCAAGGAAGTATGGAACACTATTAACACTCTTGAAAGTTGTTTCTAAATGTATTTTTTCACATCAAAAGCAATAATGTATCTTAGAGGAATAGTGTGCATGCGCGCGCGCGCGCGCGCCCGTGTGTGTGTGTGTGTGTGTGTGTGTGTGTGTGTGTGTGTGTGTGTGTGTAAATGTATATCTGTAGCTATATATGTATATAAATTATATAATGTGTACATATAACAGAATATATATACATTTTATTATTTTAAATGTCATATGGGGCAACTTTGAATATGAAGCTTTGTCTGTTGGATGAATTTGAGATATTATGGTTAACTTTTAGTTGTTAAAATGACATTGGTTCAGGAGGTAAAAAAAGACCTTCCTCTAGTTGTCTGGCCCAAGAGCAACATGGGATGAGGGGCTACCACTTCTTTCAGGCTCTGTGTTTTGATAAATCAACCATTACAATGGGATAGTTTACACATTTACAATCAATTCTCCTTATTTGTTTTATGTTCTATAAACTCAGTGAATACTGAAACACTGTTCCTTGGGGAAACACAGAGTTAGATTCCTGGGAGCCACTGGATTAACTTCATCAACCAATCAATTTCTAAACTTATTATGTGAATTTCTATATAACAGCACCTTATTTAATATATAGTTGACTCATTAACATGGAATTCATGGTTAGCAGCTCTACAGCTCATGCCTGAAGGAAGCTTGTGTAACAATATATGTTCTCCATAACTACATCCTGGGCTTCTCACGTTCACCAACAATAGATGGCACTATGCTTAAGGGCCATTTTAAGCAGAAGAATCAACAAAAAGCACAAAAATGAAAAAATATGGCACTAAATGGACAAAGGATATTGTTGATATAATGAGAGCTGAAACAAAAAGAGCATTGCCTTGTTGAGGAAGCAAATTGAAACAAAATCCATAAATAATTAAAATTGATTATATATTTTTATATTCCTATGAATATCAGCATTTATTCAGCATTAATAAAATATTAATAGTTTTGTTAATTTTATATTAATATAATTTTCTATAAATGTAAACAAACTGTGTAATAGGTCATATTGCTCCCTCCCTCCCGTATTGAGCAATTAAAATATACACGTATACATTTCAAAAATTGTTCACTTTTTGAAACATAAGTTAAAGAAATTTTAATGAATTAGTACTATACATTAGCCTTAATCTCTAAATATAGGTCACTTAAGTTAAAAGTCAGTATTTAACAGGTAAAATTGTAAAAATCCAAATATATTAGATATTTAAAAATCCATTGTAGAAAAAAAAATCCACTGTGGTTTCTGGGTTCAAATTAGTATGTGGAAAGGTGGGGACAGCATCACTTCTCCTGTAACGACAAAAAAAATTCATAGCTGATTGAATCAGAGAGTTGCGGCTGCAGATAGTCACCCAGCCTAAAATCTAAGGAAAGATGGACACTTCCAAGTAGAGATGAGGTGTGAGCACTGCTTTGCTGTGGCTGAGCACATACAGAAAGGTAAACATTTAAAAATTATCATAATTAATTTAATTGATAAAGAGCAAAGACACAAAAGATTTCGCATAGTAAGTCTGAGACTGCTATCCTTAGAGAGCATGCTTCTAAGATTGGGCTTTGGCTGGTGTTTGGGAGCTAACCCCCTATTCTGTAATAATGGCTTTCTCTGTCCACCTTGAGGCTCAGTATGGTCTATGTAGAACAAGCTTTTCTCCTGGGAACCTGGACTTAGTTAAATGCTGGACAGAGGGTGCCTATGTAACCATCCTCAACAAAAATATTGGACTGTGAATCTCTAATTAGTTTCCCTGGTAAGTAACATTTTATATGAGTTGCTATTTCTTATTGTTGGAGGAGTTAAGTATATTTTTAAAATGTACATCTCTCTGGGAAGGACTTTCTAAGCAAATGTAAAAATATGTTAATAAAAAACTCACTTGATGTGTTAGATGACATCAAAGTTAAGAACTTTTATTAATCAAAAGATATTGAGTAATTAAAAGGAAACTTTAAAGAAGATTCATATGACAAGAGTGTATTACAAAAAAAGAATGATAGCAGAATACATATTTTTTTAAAAAATGCAGAAAAATATTGTCCATTTTATAGTGTACAGTTATCAGAATAGGATTTTGTTAAGAAATACCCACAGTTGTTACCACATAGACTCGGATTTAAAAACCAGAAGATACTGTTTTATCCCACCAAGCTGGTAAACATCTAAGGTAAGCTGAATATAATACAGAACAACTGTGCTCTTTGAAATCTAATGACATTTTCTAGAAAGCTTAAATATATATACTCTTTTTCACTGGTTTCATCTCTAGGCATCCTAGAATAACTTATGTGCATATATATGGTCCCAGCTATGTGTGGTCATATTAGCTTATAGGAGCAAAAAATGAGATGTAATGACCTTAAATAGTGGTAGTCATACAATGGAATATTAAGAAAATATGTTCTATTAGAATAATTTTTAAATTGCTTTTCCTGAAAAGAATTAAATACCTACCCATTGTAGAATTAAAGAAAAGTCTATAAGTTTTTTTAAGCTTTACTTATAATCTCACAATTTAGAAATATCCACTATTATTATTTCTTCCAGTTTAATTTCTCTGTATGTAAGGACATAGCCTACTTTTAAGCCCACCCTAGCTCTTGTGTTTATATGTCATTTTATTTTGGCTTAGTTATTTAATTTATTTAAGGCTCGTTACATAATAAGTAAAATTTTTATTATTTCATAGGTATTTTGGATAGCTAATGAGATAAATAGATGATGCATCTCATGCTCTTCCCTGTCTCTGTTGCTACCTCTTCCTTTCTTCTCCCTATACAGGGTATTCCAAAAATGTATACACATTTTTATTATAAAGTCTGTGTTTATTGACATACATTTCATTTTCAATACTTAAAAGAACATATAGAAACTAATACTTTTTTCTGTTAATGCCTGTTTTCAAACTGGTGACACATATCAATAATACTTTTGTTAAGTATTTGCTTACTTTCAATTTGTCTGCTGTTGCTGGTTTTGTACTGTAAACTTTACCTTTTATGTGTCCCCATAAAAAAGTCTAGTGGCACTTTAGGATAAATTTCTTTTGTTCAAAGTTTAGTCTAGCTTCACACATTATTTCAAACCAGTGAAACCTGGAAAGGAGTGAACATCAAGAGAATTGTCAGCTGTTACAATGTGTATGCATCTTTTGGGACACCCAATATTTATTACACACAGAGCGTGGCTTATTCTCTGCTAAATTATTTTTTCTCCTCCACAACCATGTCTGACATAGGCATTGGGGGAGATCCTCTTTTAGGGGCCTGGTCACTTCTCCTGGACAAGGGATTTTGAATTCTCCTTAAACTTAAGGGTGATTTATTGGCTATGAAAGTGCTTACAAATATTAGCAATTGTTTGGCATATTTTCTGCAAGCGGTTTCATGTATAAATAGCCATAACTGAAATTCTTATCCAGATATAGTTGTTAAACCTGAAGAATCTCACTTTTTACTTATTGAATTTTGCATTCTTCACATTCCTCATGCATCAAAGTAGCACTCGCTGTTTTGAATATACTTGAAAGAATAAGATCAGCTAGCCATGCCAGACCTCATCCTGACCTTCATCAGTGTGCTTACTATAACAAGAGAACATGTAAGAAAATTGTTTGAAAGGATTTGGCCACAGTTCATCTCCTGCTATTGCTGCCCTTTAACAGGCAGAATTGATAAATGCACCAGATTGGAATATAGTAGAATTTATCTTTTTCATCCCAGCTTTCTTCCATATTAATGAATTCTCAATGAAATTAGGTTGCAAGCCATTATAGATGGATTCCTGAGCCTTGTATCTTTGATCTCTGCTTATTTTCCTCCTAGTTCTAATTTCATGTTATCAACTGATATGACAAAGATTGAGCACCTGGTACACTTTTACTTTTTTCTATATTAGTACAAGAGGTTGTGATATTACAGCACAGGTTGCATGTTAGCTAGCTTTCAATATACAGTAGGCAACAATTTTAACAAGTATTTTGCTATCATACAACAAGAATTGTTAACTCTCTAGCTTACATTATTGGAATGCTTAGTATTTGCCTTACCTTCTCCATTCAGTCAGTTCCAGAGTTCTACTCTGTTGATTACAATAGACACTTCATTACCAAACTTTATATCATATATCATTAAATTATTTCCTGCTACATAAAAAACATTAAAAACTTTTAAAAAATAGTTACTTAATGGAAGTTTATTATTAGTTTATTTATTGTTGATAGTGTCTCAGATGTTCCTTATTTCCCCTCCTTGTTCCCCTTCACCCAGTCCCACCCCACCACAGGCCTTTCTCACACTATGGTCTGTCTCCTTGGGTTATGCATATAAACTCTGGTTAATCTCGTCCTACCCCTTCTATTCGCCTCCCTTCTGAGATCTGTCATTCTGTGCTCTGCATTCATGTGCCTGGACCTATTCTGTTCATCAGTTTATTTTGCTTATTAGATTACACATATAAGTTAGATCATGTGATATTTGTCTTTCTCTAACTGGTTTATGTCGCCTAGCATGATAATCTCCAGGTCCATCCATTGTGTAAATGTATCACATTTTTATGGTCCACTCATCAACTCATAGGCACTTGGACTGTTTCCAGATCTTAGCAATTGTAAATAACACTGTTATGAAGATAGGGGTACATATTTGAAAATAAGGTGCATATATTCTTAAATATTTTAATGTTTCTTATATGTAAAAGGATTTAAAACAGAAGCAGACCAAGTTGATGTGGATGTTAAGGAGTCTCCAGAGTCATCAGGAACCTAATCTCTTTTATACGTTCTATGAGTTTTGTGACAAATTTCCAAACTCAAGGATTATCTCTTTTTTTTTTTGATAGACATTGTATTTCCAGTTATCAAATCCATATTCTACAAAGCAATAGGAAGGAAGAAACAAACATCAAACAAAAAGTAGCCAGCAGAGTCATCCCCCTTTAAGGTGATTTCTTGAAAGTAGAATCCTACCATTGCTGTTAAGAAATAAAAATTTATGCCCTAAGACAAACTTATATCTCTAATTAGTTTTCTAAAGGGAAAAAATGGAGAATATATGCAGGTAGGTCACTAGGATTCTCTGCAGTCTAATCCTACGTTATTTTTGTTTTATATGTGGTTGGTATACTTTCTGGGCTATCATTAGTAATGAGAATGGGTTGCTGTTAACTTTACACTCCTAAAACTTTTGAGAGCAGTGTTCAAGTGTCCTTTACAAATTCAGTAAGTGGAATATGTTTCAATATATTAATTTCCTGATATGCCAACTTTAGTGTTCCACTACATGGAGGCCACTTTACATCTTTTATTTTCTGACAAGGAACAAGCACAGACCTGCCTTTAAAAGAAAATGCCCTACAGTAAATCTCAGATTAGACATTGCTTTTTATACAGCCACTCCTGTTATTTTTAAATGGAATTTTCTACGACAATGAAACAACTCACAAGAGTAGGCTTTTTAAATGAAACCAATTTTATACGCTGAAAATTAACATTTTAAAAGATAATGTGCCCCGTCACTGCTGGGAGAGTGCTCATTTTTTGCTGCTATATCAAGATTTGTCCTGCTAGAAATACCTGGAGAAATATGATATAGAGCATGTTTTTATACCAGAATCAAGTACAAAGCAGTACTTTAAAAGTGAAAAAAGGATGTAGATTTATTTAACTTGCATTTATTGTGGTCAAATGCATATATATCATTTCCCATTTTGTGCTTCTGACATTGGAAGTCAATGTATAGACAGGGAAAAATTATATAAATAATTTATAATCACAAAACTCACAATTGATCAATTCTTTTATAAGATCCATTTGTATGCAAGAGAGTTTGGATAGTTATTATTTATACATGTCCTACTGAAAGGACAAAGCAGAAACAAACTCTCCTCCATCTTGTCCTATAGGGCTGGGCCCCCTGCCTAACCCCCTCCGTTTTCTGGGAGTGACCACAGTTATACCAGCAATGTCCTAACTTCCCCGACCACCACCCAAAGGACCAATGAAACCCCAGGAAACCAGCGACCAATCACTGTAACCCTCATCACTTCCCTAAGCCCACCCAAATGACCAAACCCCATATAACCCACTGTTCTTCAGGGGCTTGCTGCGGTGCCATAAAGAGGCTGGGAGCCAAACCCGGGTTTGAATAAAGACTCTGCTTTTGCATCAGAAAAAGGCTCCCTGGTAGTTGATTATTGGGGACCCCGAACTCTGGGTATAACACTACTGCAATTCATTCATTTATTCATCTGTGTGGTGTGGGAAGGTATATACATGCATGGAATTAACAAAAAACTGAAATACTTTCCTAAGGAGATTATAACTGTTTTTACATCCTTATAAATAATAGCTAAAAGTTGTTTATAATGGCACCATATATTTTTATTTATGTGGCATAATTTGTTATGTCTAGTTTTTGATTTTATTAATTTATATTTCCTCTTTTTTTCTTGGTTAGTATATCTAAGGTTTTGTCAATTTTATGGTGTTTTTATTTAAAAAATGCTCAGTTTTGTGAACTTTTTCTATTTTTACATTCTATATTTCATTTATTTTTTTTTTCTGATCTTGTTTATTTCCTTCCTTTTGAAAACTGTGAGCTTAGTATTTCCCTTTATGATTCCTGTAGGTTGTGTGTTTTTTTTTAATTCTTTTTAATTTGTATTTGTCACCATAACTTGCCCTCTTAGTGTTGCTTTTACTATATTTCATAAATTTTGTTTTCTTTTTGTATCAATATTTTTTCTAATTAACCTTTTCATTTTTTTCTTTGATCCAATGGCTATTCAAATGTGTGTTGTGTAGTTTTCATGTATTTTTAAGTTTTCCCATTGTCCTTTTTGTTACTGATTTCCAGAGAATTTGACAGTGCATTGATCAATCCACTATAGGAATAAGGGGTTGGGAGAAGTAAAAAAATGTACTTGCAATTTTCATTTCAGGCACCAGGAGAAGGATGCCACTAATGAAACATAAAAGTCAATTTGATTTGCTGAAGGAAGCAAGATTTATAATAAACTTAACTATAGGACGAATTCAGTTTGTAGGGTGGATACATCATTGAAATGAAAATCACTATAGAAATGGAAATGACACATGAATGTGTAATTACTGAGGAAGAAATGTTTATGAAAATTACATTCTTTGATATAAGATAATATCTCTCCCTTCATGTAAAGAAAGCCTATACATTTGGGTTGATTGTAGAAAAGATCATACATAAAGATGTTGAAGTCTAGATTGTAAGTGGCAGCAAACTATTGTTTAGCAATGACACTGGCTCTTATTATCGGAGCTACCTTAAGAGCTCATTGCAAAACAAGAGAGTCATCCATTTTCTTTAGAAACATTGTATCTTCTGCACCCTCAGCTCCGGAGAATACATGGTGGGGCAAAAGTAGGCTTGCATTTCATATGGAAAATAATATAGGAATAAGCTCAATGTTTTTGCATACTCCAAACTGTCAATGTACTTTTGCCTGACTCTACTATTACAATAAGAATCTTGTAGGGAGAACACCTTGTAATATAAGCAAATTATGGATGTCTATCTTAACTTGGGCAAGGGGTAGGTAAAATATATTACAACTTTATTTTAGTCCACAAGACCCAGAATTTATTTTCAAGCTATCCAGCTCATGTTTATGACCTTTGATTTATAGGGTAGAGGAAATATCAGTGATCTATAGCTTAAAATAAATAGATACATATGCATGCTTGCATTCTGAATTTCCACTGTAACATGAATTTAGTTTGTACCATTTCAGAATTCTTTAGAGTTGCCAAATAAAAATTTATTAGGTAGTGTCTCTATAGCCTGGGGACTGAGGCTGCAAAGCAAAAGGAAGAGAATATTATTCAGGAAGATAAATGAAACTGCATTATAGCTCCTTAATTCTAAAGAAAATGAATCATTATTCATAATAAATTTATGTGGAAAATATTAACATAACTGTGTTTCAAAAGCCTGGTCTGTCTTATTTGACTGGAAACAGTTTTCCTGCAGGCATAGTTTATCATTTAAATTATGGAAAAATATGATGAACATAATATTGAAATAATAGAACCTGAAATTTATCTTAAATGAGATTAGACTATGCCATTGTTCCTAAAGGTATATAGTATTTTCAACAGTATAGGGAAATTAATTTATCATTTCAATATCAATTCTAAAACAAGCACTATGTATCTTTTGAGATTAATAGGCTACTCAAAATTTTCATCTAGATATTAAAAAATAAACCAAAAAATGCACTCTTCAGTGTAGCTGAAGGTCTGTATCTGAGATAGCAAATGTAGCTCTGAAAGCACACATTCACAGGTGCCTGAGGAATATTTAATAATCTCTGTATATTTTTTATAAAATTTTAATTGGGTTTTCATGAGAGGTGATGGGGAAACCTTAACTAAATACAAAA